>OY856409.1:618754390-618856890 GCA_963693085.1 Alisma plantago-aquatica
TATGTGCTTGATCCCTAGTGTAACATGGGTAATTACCTCTCTTCACGAGGCTCTATTTTGTAGATTTCTATCATGCTTAGAAGATGTTGATGATCATATTTGTATGGCGATATTCTCTTTATTTGTGAAGAGTTCCCCTTGGCGATAATCTATTGTTTTGGTTATGGTTCATCCCTCATTTGAGGATGGTTATGTGTTCTTGTAGACATTTTACCTTGGTGGTCCTTACACCTATGTTTTAGTCTTATATCTTTGGTTAGTGATTGAAAACCATGTTTTGTTAAGTAGGGGGTGGATATGATGATCCTAAGAGTATTACAATACTTGGTACCATTAACATGTTGGTTAAGATGGTAAATGAGGTCCTTATGATTTTAGGCTTATGACTTGTAGCATTCTCATGCATATTGCTCTCTTTCTAAACCGTAAATCTATGTGCTTGATCCCTAAAGTGTTTTTGAAAAGATGACCTTATATGCATCATAAGATTTGATTTAGTCACCATGTGCTAAGTTTTGGTCATCATGTTGTCCATATAGCTATGGATGATTTTCTCATTATGTTGAAGGTCAACTTTCTATCTCTTAGTGGTTTGTCTTGATAACCTTCATGGTGACTTGTTCTAGGGTTTGAATAATCTTGACTCGTAAGGTTTGAACATAGTGACTCTTGGTATTGTTGTTGTTTAGATTTCTATTTTGGGTCGAGACATATATGCCTCTTGATGTTTTGGGTTAAAACATCATATTTATCGGGTCTAGACATGCCATTGATGAATGCATATTCATCTCTTATTTTTGCTTCATTTAGAATAATTAATTAGAATTTTTTTGTTAATTTTAGCTAATTCAAAAATAAATAGAACTTTCATCTTCTTGATATACTTTTCCTGAATTCTTATGATATTTTACTTAATTTTCAGGAATTACCTAAGTAATTAAATCAAGAAAATAAAAGATGAAGATATGAGGCTTTTCAAATATTCCTGCAGTGCCTGAGATACTCGTCACCAAAATAGCCACATCTTTTACGTCTAAAGGCAGAATTTTAAGATAAAGTATGGAACGAAAAGATAATTTTATTAGATACAAAAAAGACATATTTTGCGGCAATTTTGGTATTTATGTGGCTGCGCAATTAACCAGTGAAAGTAGCCTTATGTTTTCCCGCAGAGTCTCATTTTAATATATACCTTTCACCAAAATAGGTATAACTCCCACATCCCAAGGCAGAATTTATTGTGCAAATATGCGTTGGAAATATAATTCAATTTTCTACAGCATAAATATATTTTCTGACCACTTCTGAATTTTTGACTGGCCCAAAAATATGCTCGAAATAGCTATTACGGGAATTACTGGTGAAAGAATGTAAAGTAAGCAATTGTTTCCTCTATTGATTAGATCCAGAAAGTTAGCAAACGTCGTCGGCCATTTCTTTTTCCCTAAACCTAATGTATACCCCCTCCTTCTCTTATAAAAGGAGGGGCACTTCCTCCTCCTTTGGGCATCTGGTATTTCACTTTGTATGAGCATTGTGAAGCATTTCTATTTGTGTGTTCATCTCTAGTTCTGCAATAAAGTAGATTTTTCTTCAAGCATTGTTCTTTCTTATATTGTTCTTATCTCTTTATTCCGCTTTTAGTTCTAGATCTTCTTTTCTCTGTTCTTTAGTTCTGGAGCAAGGAATGAAGAACTTGGTCATTTTATTGTCTCTAGCATAAGGATTAACCTCCTAAGTTGGGCTAGACTATGGCTTTAGTACTTTCCTCATCTGTCACCCCCTTCTCCTCAACTATGAGTGAGTAGTTCTTTATCGAGGCAAGGGAAATAGCCCCTTATCCATGGTTTGATCAGATTAATTTTAGTCGATTCCTTTAGACGGTGATTGGTTTATTAATTTGATAATCTAGCAAATTAATTACTCGCTTAGATGTTTTGTTAATCCGGATGGATATGTCCATGGAAATCTGGGTTTAGAACTATAAACCAATTCGCATAGAGATTTTGATGTGACCGTAGATTTATCTCTTTTTCGGATGAAGAACTAGGAAACATCAGCACCAGGACCAATGGGCTCATGTGGAGTTCATCTTTTGTGTTTCTTTTGTGATTCACATGTCGTCGTCTATTTATCGATTAATAATTAATTCATGTTTTTACCCTGGATAAGGTGGTGAAAACCCCTAAAGCCTTGATTATTCCCCTTTGATTTCAACCGTAGATTTTCTTGTTTACTCTAGTTTTTAGTCTTTTAATTCATAATTGCTTTTTGAGCTAACAACAATTTTTGTTTACCTTTTACAGGGCAAATAATATTTTGTTTAAGTGCAATTTCAATTTTAGCATTTTCTTTCTTGTTTTAGTGTAATCAACCAAACACCCATTCTGACTTTTACTTTCTATTTTAAATCTGAAAATACCAAAAACAAATAAAATAAGTTATTCAAATAATTGGAGTTTTAAGAAACAATCTTCAAAAGTTGTCCTTTGGGATTCGACCCTTTCTATACTAGCCTTAACCAGAGAGTTAAAAGGATTAAACTCTAGGATAATTTTCCTAGTGATTGGTGTGCTAAACGACGTGCATCAGCCATGCCATGATGTGGTCAAGACATCTTACCTTGAGTTATGGTTGAGACACCTTTGATTGGCCTTGGTTGTGACACAACATTGATGCATGGTCCCTTAGTCTACTGGTTGATGTTGTGACCAATATGTTAAGATAATGGTTGAGATGCATGAACATATTATGTGATAAATGTAACATGTTAAGACTTAGTTGGTTACGATCGTAACATCTTTGGGTCAAGGTTGTAAGACCTTATGATGATCTAGGACACGACACTCCTTTGATGGAGTCACCGTCACGATGACTTGCTTAGGTATACTTAGTGTCACGGTCGTGACACGGTGTTGCAGGTGTGTTGGTCGCGACACATTTTCTTATGTCTAGGTCATGACACCCTGTTGCTGATTAAGGTTGAAACACCGTGTTGTTGATGGTCACAATGGTCGTTTTGGGGTGGCCGAGACACCTGTTGTGAGGTGGTTGAGATGCCTGTTGTGAGGGTGGTCGCGACACCATGTTGATGGTATCTTAAGACACCTAGCCATGTTGTGGTCGAGACACTACTTTGAATTACGGTTGATACATATGGTAGTTGCGGTCATGACACCTTCCTTGAAGGTGGTCAAGACACCTATTATGTTACTTGATCATAACACATGCACGACATGATGAGATGGTACACATACATACGTATATGAAGGTGATACTTAGTGCAGTTAATATAATGATCTAATCATGTTCAAGTAATGATTTTTAACCCTAAATCAGTCCTAAGAAAATAGAAAATGGTGTAAATAGAGTTTGATGCTATAATTATGATGTGAAACCCTAATCAATTAACATGTGTTAACCCCTAACCCAAATCTTCGGGTGTGTTATACTTGTTGTACATGTAAATATGAATAGCATGTGATTGTACTTTCTCTCTCATACTTTTATGGTTCTAACTTCTATTCTATTTAAGTGTCATAGATTGTGAATGATATGAAGATGATTAAATGATACTAGATGATGTCCATGAACCTTGATAAGGTGCACTAGGATTGTAAATATGTGAATGTGCACACTTAGTTATAATATGTAGTACTTAACCCTAATACAGTCCAATCTTGCGGGAGGTAATGAAACTAGGTATTGGTATATAAAAATGCCATGGAACCCTATGTGGTTAAGCATTAAATCCTAACCCTAAATTGAGGGGACATGTGATGCTTTATTTACATTGCTTAAAGTGTTTAAAATGATGAGATAACAATGAATATTCTATCTCTATTTGTTTAATGTTGATTTTGCATGATGTGATGGTTATCATAACTAATGATTGTTATGATATATATGTGATGCAGTATAGGTGATGTTTATATGCCTGATGATATAATAATGAGTTACACCAATGATGTGATTTGTCTTATGACCTAGTGAAGGTTAATTCCCTATTGTGAGGTTATATCCTCCAGTGATGTGATAATGATGATCATCCTGATATGGTAGTGTTTATAGGTGGTGATAGTGATTGCTATTTTTTTAAGGTAGTGAGACAATGTTGCCCTGAGATGATGTGACAAGTTCACTCTTTATACATTTTATATCTTCTAAAGGTATTTCGTAGTTATTCTTGCTAGATTGAATTAAGGTTTTGTATGTCCACTTATATGATGGAGACTTAATTCACCCAAATGGCATAACTAATAAAGTGAAACCTAAGTCATGTAGTTTCCATGTACCATAGATCCATCTTTAGTGTTAGTGTCTAGGTGGATGGTGAAATGAGTAACTCCTACAGGAAACTTGGTGCACATATTGTTGAATATCTGGGGTACAAGTGGAGATATCTCCATATATCCTTAAATGATTGAAATAACGGTATGATGTTTTATTCTAGAGCAGCCATGCATGAGCCTGTTGTATAGAACTATTCCATATACCAAGATAGGCTAGTTGTTTTACAAGACCATAGCTTTGACTATGAATTGCTATCTTTACGGTACTATAACTTTGACTATAATTTGTTTTCTTTGTAGTATGACTACATGTCACTACGTTGCAGACTCGAGCTGACCGAATAGTGTTGTTGATGATCTTGGAGTATGACTCTTCCAATGGTCTTGTATGGCACTAAATTTGACTTAGCAGTGGTCAGTTGGATTTGAGTGGTATGCCTCAAATCCTCAGGGCATAATAATTAAAGACGTAACACAGCGTTGTAGTGTTATTACTTAGGGTCATATATGAATAACATTGGACGAACCCCTCATTGTATTTCTTATACTTTTTATTTTACAATAGTTATACATGTTCTTCTTATTCCTTCTCAAAGTAAATGACATTATACCGCTCAATTGTAGATACTTGAACGACTTAAAAAATGATAATTTCCTTACTTATATCATTTGGTTGAACCTGCTATTCTATTAATAATATAGAATTTTATTTAGCTTATTTGTGCTTATAATAGATTTTGGCGGAGAGTTATATCTCTAACTGGGATGTTTGGTCTCACCACATGGGTTACACAACTTATTAGGTGGACAAGGATGCTGGGATAGACATTGTGCATATGAGACTAGAAATAAAAGGAGTTGTAGCTATCAGATAATTGATATGTAACCATTGTGTCTAGTAATAGAGTTGTATGTGTCGTCCATTTACACTGAAGTCCTTGGGGGTATTTTGTGAATGTTGTACATCGGTTTGAAATGTTGGCTTTATGCCATAGTGGTACCGACATGGTTTGTATACATGAATAGATGATTATATGTAGCAGGTTGTGACTAATAGCCAGTAAACAATGATGGATAATACTTTTGATATGAATTAAATACTAGTGGCAATAGTTACGGCTTAAATTGAGATTTGTTCAGCTTGAGATCCTATCATGAGATCGGTTTTAATTTGCCCTATTTTGTGGTAATATCTTTATTAATGATAATTCCGCTATTTGTTTTGAGTAATCTCACTTGTGTAGTAAAGGATGTCACACAAAGACAGAGACAACGGGACATTCCAATATGTCAATGACCTTACAAACTCAAATGAACTTTCACCATATAATAATTGCATTAGAAAACCTTTTTTAATTAATCCACTTCATATGATATGAAAAACCTACTAATGGAGTCCCATTTTGGGTCTCTGTCGAGTGCCATTTTGTCCCTTTTCTCAACAAAGTATGTAGAATGCATGCTATTTCCCAATTAATATCATTTTATATCAAACACATCTACACATTTATCTAGCATGTTTTATAGGTACTTTGGCACTTAATGATGGAAGGGAGAGAAGAGGAAGGTACCAAGGACTTCCACGACCATGGTGAGCCTAACAGAGACCTTAAGCTACCCCAACCTACCCCCTAGTCACCAAGAAAAGGATTGAAGCAAGGAGCACCGTGATACTATACTTAAGAAGATCAAAGTGACATAAAAGCTCCCAAATGACCGTGGTACATCACAACGACCTTGCCACAATTGATGGACTCACAGACTTGATGTTGTTCATGATCATCCCAATATATCTCGACCACTAAAATAATTGATAAGTCCATTTTATACTGGCAACAGATCTATCCTCACCCTAGTAACATCATATTCCTTGCCTCTAAATTTGGCCAAGAATCCCAATCTCCTAAAACCACAAAACACAAAAATTATATATTCTCTATCAAAACAAATATCATAAATTGTTTCTAAATCAAGATTTTATAGAAAAATAGGCTTCATCTTACTCCTGCTTTGACACTATTTTTTTTCTTTTTGGGAGTTGTCACACTAGAACAGGAAGGGAGGTGAGGAAGATGGTGATCCCTCCTCTATTTTACTTGGGGTATATTTAATTTATGGACATGTGGCTACATTGGGCACAATTTTTTTCATGTTCTCTTTAGCATCTTTTAATGGTACACCCCTTTTAAGGGGTATGGAAATTTTTATGTGGGAAGCATGCAACCCCAGACATGATTTTTGTCTGGAGAGGTGATTGTTTACTACTCTTTTTTCAAAAAGAAAATAAGGGGGAAAGAAAAGGTGTCCTCGTGCTTATAACTTCAACCTTTTTTTCAAAAGTGTCATTGCATCAGATAGAATTTCTCTATCAATCACATTATATGAGAGTTATATCAAGTTAATCCATAGTTTAAAATAGAGAAAAATTGTATTTGTTTTGGATTGATTATGTATGACTTGCCAACTTTTCAAAGGAGTGATGCTATTTTGGGGTCCTAGGTGACATGGTGGTTTCAAACATGGTAATTTGTAAAAGTTTTTGCAAAAGATTTACTAAATTCAATTGGGGTACAATGATAAACATCTACTCATATTGGTCGGCTAGATAAGGACCAATTTTCAAACTAAGTAAAATGAAGGTATGGCCTACTAGATAAAGGTCATGAAGCAAAATAACTACATGAAAAAATAAATAAAAGACAAAAATAATGCAAAAAGGGAAACGATAAGGGGGTGGAATAGGAACATACCACCCACCTCCACCCTAGACTTAGACTTTTTTCTCATCCTGAGCAAAACCTAAATCGAAGATGGAGGGAAAAAGATCACTCTGGCAGTGGAAAATGTGGTAGTGGATGAGAGGTAGATGGAGGATTGTAGTAGTAGTTCCCCCAGTATGGGGAGTTGGGATTAGGGTTCGCCTGATGTGCCCCATACTCCTTATATTGAGGTTGACTGGCAGCATAGTGGTCCTGGGCCACATTCCAAGACTCCTAGAAACGTTCATCAAGTACATATGATTGGGGTGGTGACCCTAGTGCTTTTGCTCATGTTGGATCACATTCAATTGATCCCACGTCTCATAAATCCCATAGGGCTCATCGGGTCCTTCTTAAGTGCATGTGTGCCTCCTGGTGTGACGTTGAGAAGGGCAAGGAGGAGGGCCAGTCACATTGTCATGGGACTCTAAAGAGACACTCCGCATGTAAATCGTAGGACCAGGGATGTCTTCTAGGTCGGGATGCTCTAGAATGTAACGTGAAATATGTGTCGATAGATCAGTCAAATCAATGACCAAGTTGTCGGCTACAAACCTAGCATGTTAGAGAAGTTCAAGGATGACCCGCGTGTCTTTGAATAGCAGATAATGGACAACAATGGTACCGGGGCAGATGAACTTATATCCCTTCAAGTACATGAGGTCGATCAGGTGATTCTTAATCTCCAACGACAGGAAGAGATGTGAGTGTAGCCCAGAAAAGATACTATGTAGGTGACTATATGGCCGATGCAAAAAGAGGAAGAAGTATTGTGGGTGGTCTGATAGTTGAGTGATCGATAATAACACTACCAGTTGTAAGGCTCTTTATTCAGAAGACATCATAGAGTGTAGAGCTTGAAAAGGGTCATGGTGACCTGAGTACCTTACCTATTGAAGAAGGTGTAGGAAACAATGTGGTGAAGGTAGCAAACCATTGGGTTGTGGATGTTGGATGCATTGAGGCTAGGGGGAAGCTTGGGTGGAAGGCCGATAATATCTGCCCAGAACTTCTCCATGTTCTAATTGTTAGGGTAGACATCATGGTGGTGCCCCATGCAACGAGAGCCAGTAGTCATCCACTCCATCAAGTATCATGGATGCAAGCTTCCTAGTGGAGATCTCCGAATCATCTCCAAAAACTTTGCAACTAGAATTTCCCCATGAATTATGGAACCAGTGGTAAGTAGTGATAAACTCCAAGGTGAGTCCACTATACACTGAAGTTACATGGTAGGGAAAAAGGAAAATATGATTCTTGCACAGGATGTTCTCGACAACTTCCCTCATGCCTAGTGCATCAAGGGTAACACTGCACGCTCAGCAAGGGAGTGAGACACCAAGTGTGGTTGTCTCCTTGAACCTATCAAAATGTTTGGAACTGACGAACTGAGCATAGGTCCCTAGAACAGGGCAGGGGCTATGCGGGATGGATAAGGTATGATGGATTATGATCACGTCAAGATGCAGATTGTCCTACCTCAGTCTCATGGATGAACCTTTCGACCGCGTCAATTTCATTGAGTATCTCCTCAGCCATATCAGGAGAAGACTCGCCAATAGGTTCTTGGAACTAGATGTTGGAATCCGAGGTAGAGCGGCAAGGTAGTTTGTGAGAGAGAGTCTTTTCTACGGGATACGTTCCCTTGTGGAGGTGGTCGAGGAAGACATGATGCGATCCACCTTCATACATGGTGAATGTGATGTGGGAAGCTTGAAATGATTGTCTCGTAAGCTGAGGTGATTGCCTAGATCACTAAGGCATCCGTTTTGCCAGATCCAAATGATTAGGTGGCCTAGAATTGGAAAGATAAGAGTTACAAGTGATGGAGCAAGGACTCGAGCTAAATGAGACAATCGACTGGCGGTGAGGCAACCAATTGGATGCCAATTAATGATGCCACTGGTATGATGATGCATCATAGAGGTTTGGGGTGGGGGGAAGAATCGACGATCGAAAGGAGGGGTGGACGTTTTAGTTAAAAAATGTTTATCTGGTTTGTAGCTGAAATGGGGGGGGGGGCAGTGTTTGCCATCACAGAAATGAGGCGGTCATCCAAGCCCTTAGATATGTGTTGTTGTAGGAAGCTAAAGAGGGAGATGATCATTGATAGGTGAGGTGGCCGTCTGATCCGGTGAGGCTGCTAACTGGTAGCGGGGTATGGGGATTTGAGGTAGAATTACCACCAAGGGGGAGGAACAAAATGGAAACTAGGGTTTGGGGAGAAAAAGGGACTTGGTGAGGTGTGATTCATCCTTCGTGATTCATCTTATTTGATAAGACAACTTGATTAGAGAGATGACCATTTTAAAGCAGCCAAATGCTCAGTTGGCAATTCGCTTCTGGCATCGGTCGCTTCGATTCCCAAGGTGTCTACTTTAATTGAATGCATTAAGTAGTTGATCGGCCTAAATTGCGCATCCAAAAGGAGTGGATTTGAAGTAGTCGGACTTTTAAATAACCCGACTCTTAGGCCCCTGCAACGATGACAGGGTCCGAAGTAGCAATCGGGGTCGAACCACAGGGACAAGGGTGGTCATGCTAAGAACGCAAAATCAACACTCTACACTCCAGTAAAAGAAGGGTAAGAAAATGTTCCTAAGGGAACGGTAGTTCGAGATCAGAAAAACAAAAAAATAAAAAAGGGAAACAAAATGCCACACGAAAGTGCTATAAAGAAAAGCTATCTCCAACTGGAGTTACAAGGAAGATAAGGTTTTGGCATTTATCAATTTTTAGGGGTTTTGTGTAATAGAACATGAGGAGATAACACCATTGCCTCGGTAAGGAACGAAGCAGGAAAGCTTGGGCATAACAACTGGCAGCAGAAAACATCCAGTACCCCTTCTCTCAAAGAGGGTACCTCCAACTAAGCACCAACACCCTCTCTTAAAGGTGGGGGACTTCGGTTGGAGTGGAAAGATAACTGAAGCAACTCTAACCATGGGTACTCTCATACTCCCTGATCGGACCAAACTGTAGAGTTACAACACCTCTCTCGAGGGAGTTGAAATGGGAAACATGATTCGATATCTAGTCAAAGCATGATCCAAGCATACAAGCTAGAGTTCGGATGCTAAAAAGCAATCATCCAACAAAAAGGGACCAAACTTAGAGAAATAGGTATTGAAACTCCACTAATTCCATTAGCATGAGAATTGTATAAAAGGGTTTAGTTACATTGTGTAAATAAAGAAAGTAAATGACTATAAAAGGGAAGATAGGTATCGACCTCCTTGATATAGGAGGTCGACATACAACACCAGACCCCTAAGGTGTCTCTAACTGATACCAGGAGAGAGTTCTGCCCGATATGCCTATGTCGGGCGGCAACCCCAGATGGGAGATAGGCCATGACGGGAAGGCGTATCGGTCAAGGCATCTCGGTCTGATACAATCGTATCGGGATGCCACCCTCTCGGGCGACACATCGTGACGGGTGATCCATATCGGGTTCGGTATTGTGTCGGGTTAGAGGGGTCTTAGGTTCTCGGGTTCCTCGTATCGGGTATAGTGAGTGAGTCATCTCGGGCAGGGGCCCATCTAGGAACCCAGCACATCGGTTGGCCTCCTTGGTCGGTATCGGGCTACTGCAGCTACTGGGATGGATTCTAAGTGATCCACTCCCGCCCATCTCGGGCTGGGGAAGTGCTCACCTAGTATCGCCTGGTACGCCTCGGGGACGTGACACACTAGCTCTAGATGCTTTCCAAAGTTAGCCTTCACGAGGTTATGACTCATCCCATCGGGGTCCTGTAGCTGCTATTTATAGGCAGCGGTTGGAAGAAGTTGTGGATCTCCGGGTGCCATGTACCCTTTATTGACTCCACATATGTGGCTTTGGGGATGATTGACGCGTGTGTGTCATCCGGCGTAGCTTGGATATCACGTGCCGGGTTATGAATGTATCGGGCACGACGGGCGGTTGCTTCCGGTGAGTGGCTCGTATCGCGCGACATGCCATAATGGGTTGATTAGTCGTAGTGGGCAGAGCTCTCTGTCGGGTAAATGGCGTATCGCCCGTCAGTGACTGCATTGTGTGACACGCCCGTGTCGGGTTGTACCCCTATCGGCCAGCGTCCGCAATGGGTAGTGGACGTGTCGTGCAGCTAGTAAAAGGTTGATTCTTTGTAAGTGGGCCGGGACGGGCCGTTTTGTTGATTTTTAGTGGAAAAGTGAGGAAAGCTCTGTAAAAGAATGTAAAAATGAGTGACGAGCATAGTGTGACTTATTTATTCAATAACATGACAAAATGGAGAGAAAACAGTTTAAAAGGGAAGTTTTGACAACAAAATATGGGCCATAAATAGCACAAAAATGGGTTTTATCAACTCCCCCAAACTTAGCATTTTGATTGTCCTCAATCAATTCTAAAACTTTGTTTTGTGATACTTCTTCTTAACCCGATATAGTTTTCAGACAAGGGGTTTGAGCAAGTATTGAGATGTCTTAAAGAGAATACTGCCTAACCACGAACAAAGGACATTATTTTTCCTTCCTTATTTAAGCAAAATTTTCTCTTCAGCTTCGGCGAGACTTGGGTGCGTGATTTCGAAGTTAGCTTTCACATCAAACAACTTTTGGGAACAAAAAAGTTTTGTTTTTGGGTAGGTTTAAGGATTTTTGGGTTTTTCTTGTTTCCCATCAGTCCATCCAGGTACGTGTCCGTTAACGGGCAAGTGGTCCCTGCAGTCCAGGCCAGTTGGCTTTAGAGTAGTGATTTCACATCCTATGTACCACTGCCACGGATCTACCATGCCTAAAGATGGGTACTTTTGGAAAGACAAGAGTGTGTATATATATATATATATATTTAGCACAACTCTCATGTTTTTATTCACTCTCATAAGGCTTTTCTCTCTTTTGGGGGTTTTGTTGGGTAAGGGAAAACAAGAGAAATTTTTGTTGTTTGGGCAACTTTTTCCTTCTGCATACACATCTCTTAGCTGTTGTGAGATTATTTTTCAAATTTTTGGCGTGTAAAGTCATAGTCTTTTGTCATTTTGAGATTACATTTTCAAAAAGAGCATAACAAAAACATGCACCACCTTAGACACAGAGAAAAAAAGATGGAAAGAAGTCGTATCAGGTTTTTATTATAGAGTGTCTTTGTACAATTATGTAGAGGAAAAATTTTGTATATGCGAAATTTTTGTATCAAGCATGTATATGTACACATGTTATTTTATAGGAAAAAGAACAAAAGTTAAGATTTGGAGAGCTTTTAGTACCTACCTCACTGATACATAGTACCCCCCCAAACTTACCCCACACTCAATAACAGCGTTGTGAGATAGATAAGGGAGGGTAATGTTAATTCAGTGAGGGCTATCTGGTGAGCGCGCCTTTGCAAGATAGAATCTCCCACACATATTCTCCATGTTTGCTGTGATAGTCAATGTGGTGGAGCTGGTTAGGCATTTCCTGGTTAGATATCCATTCCAGCACAAAGATGTCACAGTCGTTGGATAGTAGAATTTGTTGTGGACTGTGGTGGCAGAACAAAAGCTCATGCCATTTGCTCGCTGCTGCCTCCAGGAATGGTTGGATCAGTGTCACCATCTCATTATAGTATTTTCGTACTAAGCACTCGAGGGGTGTCAATGATGTCGATGTACACTGTACTGGATGATCTTTGTTGTTGTCCGAGTTGTTGTAGAAGATTCCTACTTGTGGGTGAGTGTACATCATCAGGAGCGTCCAGTGGTTGTAGTGCAGGATAGGCAGGAAGATTATGCATGGCATCCTACTCTGTAACTCTGCCAGAAAAGATTGTTTCGCTCCTGACTCATTGGCAAGGCAGATGTCGTTGTACAACATTGAATGGGCTATGAATATGTGTCCAAACTTTCTTTGTAGTATCTGGATGTAGGCGGCCGTGATTGATATCGCCAAACATCCTCCTTCTTTCACCATGTCCCTTAAGTCGTCAATTGGGACTATGACACTGCCTTCCTCGTAGATGGCGTCTTTTGGGGTAGAGTCAGCTAACTTCAGGAGAACTTCATTCACCTGCTCTTGTGTGAGTGTAAAACATGAGAAACGGTCGAGTTGCTGATCATTTCCTCTGAGGTTGCAGATGAAGCAGGGTCTTCATTTCCGCATACTTCCCACATGATTTCTAACTGCTTGCTTGCCCCATAAACGTCTGCATCCATCTCGGCTTCTTTTTCTGGAGTGTTGCCGGGTTGCGAGGATTCGTCTTCTTGGTCACTATCCAGCAACTTTTCTAATATCCCCACGTCTAGGAAAAAGTGTTTGTCTTTGATCAACAGCAAAGAGTAAGTGCTCCTGAGATGGAAGAAGTCTTGTCCTTGGAGATGTCGTATGTTTCCAAAGATGTTGAGCAGCTCCATGGCATGCAAGATGACAAGGGCGCTATTCCCACTTCCTAATTCTGCTTGGACAGAGAAGTCTCCGATAGAGAATAAGTTCCAAACGCCGCTGTGACGTTAAACTCCTTGCTTGATAACTCAGAGAAGACACAGTGGGAGAAGCCTGAGATGTTTTTCCTCTGGGCAAGTGAAGATGTGTACTGAGCGTGGGTCCTCCTCATTGCAGCAGCTGAAGAGCTGGACGTCATAGTTCCAGAGGTCTGCCACGTACAAGAACCAATTATTGCGGTGCTTGTACAGGGAAAACATGAGGTTCGTGTTGTGTTCTTCAATCTGCCGCAACATGTTTGTGACCGACCTAAATCGCGCGTCCGAGAAGGGAGCAGACTTGAAGTAGTCAGACTTTTAAATTTATAACCTGAAACCTTCTAGGCCCCCGCAACTTTATTATGGGGTCGAACACAGGGACAAGGGTGGTAGTGTTGGGAACGCGGAATCGACACGTTACACTCCGGTATGGGTAAGGAGATGATAAAGTTCCCCAAGGGAACAACAGGTTAAGGTCGATAAAATAAAAGAAAACTATCTCCAACTAGAGCTATGAGGAAAATTAAGGTTTTTAAAGGTTTATCAATTTTTAGGGTTTTCGCGCAACAGAAACAGAGAGGATAATACTATTGCTTTAGAAAGGAACGAAGGAGAAAGCTTCGGTAAAACAAGCGGCAGCAGAAACATCCAGTACCCCTTCTCTCGAAGTGGGTACCTCTAACCAAGCTTCAACACCTCTCGCGAGGTTGCTGGTCCTATGTTAGAGTGGAAAGGTCACTAAAGCAACTCCGATTATGGGCACTCTCTTACTCTCGTATCATACCAAACACTAGAGCCACAACACCTCTCTCAAGGCTGCTACAATGGGAAAACATGATTCGGTAGCTAGTTGAAATGTGATCCAAGCATACAAGCTAGAGTTCGGATGCTAAACAAAACAATCATCCAACAAAAGGGACCAAACATAAAGCAGCAGATAATTAAAACTCTTCTAATTCCATTAGCATAAAAGGGTCTGGTTACATTGAATAAGTAAATGACTGAATTAAGTAAAGATAAATGTCACCTTCTTGATTTAGAAGGGCGACAGGCAGTAGCAGATCCCCAATATCCCTCCATCCCGATACCAGGTGGGAGCCTTGCCCGATACGCCCATGTCGGGTGGCACACCCTCTCGGGCGACACGCTCATGACAGGTAGACGTATCGTGCGGGGCGCTCATGCCCGATACGATCGTGTCGGGCGACACCCTCTCCGGCGACATGTCGTGACTGGTGATGTGTATCGGGCTTGTTATCGTGTCGGGCCAGAGTTTGGCTTAGAGTATCGAGTACTCATGTCGGGTGTCCTTATTGGCCGATATCGGTCTCCTGTGGTGCCCGGGGCCGATCCTAAGTGAACCATTCCCCCCTCTCGGGTCAGGGAAGTGCTCACCTAGTATCGCCCGGTACACCTCTAAGGCACGACACGCTAGCTCCATATGCTTTCCCAAGTTGGCATTCGAGAGGTTCCGACCCGTCCCATCAGAGTCCTGTAGCTGCTATTTATAGGCAGTGGTTGGGGGAAATTGTGGTTCTCCGGACACCACGTGTCCTTCATCATCTCTATCATCTCGGATTTGGGGATGCCTGATATGCGTATCGCCCGACACAAGGATGTTGGGCTAGGAGCGTGTCGGTCATCATGACGAGTGGTGCCTGCCGATGGGTGGCTTGTATCACGCGACACGCTTCAGTTGTCGTGGCGAATTCGGCTCCATGTCGGGTAAATGGCGTGTCGCTCATCCGCTCCTTCTTGCGCGACACCCTCGTGTCGCGTGATAGTGTATCGTGTTGCCCTGTGTCAGGCAACGATCGTGTCGACCAGCTAGTAAGAAGGCCGATGCAAGTGGAACACATTCGTGGGCTAGGACGGGTCTTTTTGCTGATAAATGAGTCGAAAAATGAGGAAAACTCTACAAAAGATGATAAAATTGAGTTAAGAGCGTAGTGTGGCCTGTTTATGCAAAAACATGACAAAAAGGAGAGGAAAACAATTTAAAAAGGGCAGATTTGATAACGAAACAAGGGCCAAAGCATCACAAAATTTGGTGTTATCAACTCTGCCAAACTTAGCATTTTGATTGTCCTCAATCAATCTTTAAACTTTGTTTTGTGACACTTCTTCTTGACCAGTATAGTTTTTAGACCATGGGTTTGAGCGAGCATTGATATGTCTTACAGAGAATACGGCCCGACCATAAACAACAAACTTTATTTCCCCTGCCTCATTTAAGCAAAATTTTTCTCCACAGCTTCGGCAAGACTTGGGTGCATGATTTCGAAGTTAGCTTTCACACCAAACAGCTTTTGGGAACAGAAAGTTTTGTGTTTGGGTAGGCTTAAGGCTTTTTGGGTTTTTTTTTTGTTTCCAATCAGTCCATCCAGGTACGGGTCCGTTAGCGGGCGAGTGGTCCCTGCAGTCCAAGCCAGTTGGCTTTAGATATGTGATTTCAAATCCTATGTACCACTGCCCCGGATCTACCATGCCTAAAGATGGGTACTTTTTGGAGAACAATTGTGTGTGTATATATATATCTATACTACTATAAAAAGAGCGAGTTTTCCAAGAAGTTCAAATACACCCACCCAAACTGATCGTGACCAATCACACAACACCATTTTGCCAACGTGTCAAAATGCTCCACTCTCCTTTACTCAATCTGTTCTCACATTTTTTAGCATTTTCTACTTTTAAGATTGAACGTTTCCTCTTCAATTGGCCACTCCCACTTACCATAACTGTCCCCCCACCCCCAACAACACAAAATACCAACTTCTCTCACCACATTTTTCTATTCAAATTGCCACTCCCACTTATCATAACCGCCCCCATCCCAGTAACACAACATACCAACTTCTCTCACCGCCAAATCCTCACCTTAATTTTCTTCCATTTAGAACAAGATTGACTCTCCAATAACAAATCACCCACTTCGCATTTAGTAATTGTTCTCCACACGTGGTTGTTCCATAAAAAATTATGTTCCTTGATTTCCTCCTCACTTCCCGAATTTGACTAGCCCACTAAGATCTATCCCACCTAATAACAAACCATCACTATCCACTCTCCCCGATAACAAAGCATGTCAACTTCTTTTTTATTCTCTCTCTCACGATTTTTCTCCGAATTATTTTAATCTTTTTCCCTTATCACTACTAACTATTCGCAACAAAATTAAATGGATTCAGCCCAATACTTCTTGCAACACCCGCAATGTATCACTGTTTCACGCTAGGTCATCGAGGGTGAGAGAGGGGTCTCGACACTTCCACTTCCACCATGTCTAACAATGGCAATAGCTTTAGCATGGGAGGCAATGTATAACTGTTTCACGCTAGGTCGTCGAGGGCGAGAGAGGGGTCTCAACACTTCCACTCCCACCATGTCTAACAATGACAATAGCTTTAGCATGGGAGGCACTGCAGTGGAAGACGCGTTTTCACAAAAAGCAATTCCATGCTTAACTAGCCAATGTAGGGTGAAGTCTTTCTACGGTCTCAACAATTGTATGGAAGGTAAATTACCCCAAGTTCTTATCCAACCAGCTTTGCTTCTATAGTCTGTTCACTATTGATGTGGTTTACAGCGACATTACAGTACGTATAGAGAAGAACGGTGTTGCACTGTGTGCAAAGCAGAGCGTGGGTGAAAATGCACAACAAGATCATGTTCACAATACCCAGAACATTAAGCACATCAACTTCGAGTCAATGGAAGGCAGCCACAATGTCAAGGTAGATGCTTGGTTTGATCAACACAACCACCACTCACACGCATAACCTCATTCCCGGGATGAACAAAGGTGGATTTCATTTATATGCTTACTTCCCAATGCAAACATTTCCGAATGACAACATTATTACTGAGATCATTAATTTTTCAGGAGATAAGAAAATGAGGAAAATTGATATGTTTAAGGGTAAATCTAAACTCATTACCCTCAGTGATCCGGTCAATATTTTTTTTTCAACAATTCTTTGAACAAAGAGTATGTAGAGAAGTTATTTTTTTCACTACCTATCACTGATCTAAATTGATTTCATATTTTTTGTTGGACACGATAAATGATGAATCTGATGATATTGTGTTTAATCATCTTCATAGTCTAAACTTTACAATATATGCTTCTTGCATTTTGGCTTTTAAATATTAAAGCTAAGAAATGTTTTCACTTGTCTACTCACAACCTCTTTTGTCAGAGTTCATTTCTATTTTAAACTATTGTTTTTCTTATCAATTATTCTGGGTTTCAAATGTGAGATTCTCATCTCCACGCATATAGGAATATATCACGTGTAGTGATATATTGTAGTGGAATAAGAAATCAAATAATGGTCAAGGTTGATATAATTTGCATACATGAAGATATCACACGTAGTGTAGAATTTGACTTGCAAACACAATGCTTATTGCTGGCTATTGACCCAACATTCGAGGAGCATGGTCATTGATGGAGACACACAGACCAGGATATCAAATACTATAGATGGTGGAAAAAAGACTGAGGGACAAAGAAGCACATGCGAACCTATCCAGCAATAATGAAGAATTCAAAATCATTGAGCTAAGAGACATGCATTGTCATCAGGTTATCACGACTCCATTCTCTAATTATGCAAAGAGGACACCACCAACATCAGGCCTTATGGGTTAGTACTTAGTAATTTCTATTCTCCATCAGCCACAACTTTTACATTTTTTTTTCTTTACAACTTTGTCATTGACATCATTAGCTCGACATGTTACTTTAAATACCCATGTTTTAACCTCTGCACTAAAGACATGTTTGGCAACAATATTTTAGTCTCCATCATGGAATATATCTACTTTCCTTTCATCAGATCATTAGGAATTCTTCTCTGCAGTTATGAATACTAGATGGGTGTCTTTAATTGCTTTGTTGTATTGTCACAAATTTCTCAACTATAGTTAGTCGTAATCAAATAAAACCATATAAGTTAAGGTCTTCATCTGTAAAATTATGAAAAAGTATATTTTTTTAATTACGATAGTGCTACTAACCAATTAGAATGTTGGACTTTTAAGGTGTCACTCTCTCTTTAACTCTATGGGGACGTTTGGTTTCCAAGATTTATCTAGATTTTGGAAATCCGATACTAATCAAGTGCAGGATCCTGATTCTCCAGAATTTTAGAATTTCATAGAAGTTTGTGTTTATGTTTGGCTAGCTATATCAGAAAATGTAAGAAATGATCAGAGCACCGACATCCTAAGCTGAAAAAAGCAACCTGCCATGCTCACAACAGGAAGGCGGATGTGAGATAAGTCGGGTGCTTAGCTGGATAGCGGGGTTCAACATTTTTGAAATGGAACTCTTAATCCTGCAGTCCTTTGATTACTTAAAACCCTACATTTCTTACTTTTTACAAGTGCAGCCAACCAAACATAGACTTTACTTTGATGGATCCGCGAATGCAATCCAACTCGGGAATATATAGGAAAGTAAACATGCCTTATATGTTCTCTCATTTCCTTTAATGATTTTACTACATATATTGTTACTATTTTCCATATTCCTCTACAAAATAATTGATTACTATAACTTCCCTTGCAGTCAATTCATCTCATCCATTGAAATGGTCCTTAACAAACTATTGTCACTAAGTAATGTATTCCCCACACATCATCTTAGTTAAACCAAAATTAGAAACATCTCATACGATCCACCTTCATAATTACGCTCTCTCTCAGATACATATCTACTTTCCACTCCTATCTACCCACTATATATTCAATTTCCTCCTCAACACTTTCTATATTAACAGTTAGTCTTCAATAGTAATGTTGTGTCTCCATTCCTTCTTATTCCTCTCTCTTCTCATTCTTTTTTTAATTTATTTTATCAATTGTCTCATGTTACTCACTTCCTCTTATTGAATATCTCTACCATGTCTCATTTTTTCTAATACCAGAAAAATCTTTTTATGTTTACAATTTTCAGTGATGTCAAACAAATCATCGCACAAAATTTAAATTATTCACTTTTTATGTAGTGACCTAGTATGCCAAACGTTATAAGAATTATATGTTAAAATCTTCTACAATCGAACGACCAATCATATGATATTTTTTGTCTCCTTTTTCTATTTTTCCTTCTATTACCATCTCTTATACGACCATATCCAAGGTAAATATTACCCTCTCTTACTTCCACATTAGAGAAAATCTTGTAATTTTTTTACAAACATCTTATTTGTATTTATATATATAAAATTGTCACATATTTGATTTAGCATTATGAAAATTCTACATTTTAAATAATTCTTTTCTCGCGTTATTCACACATGCTCTTATTTTAACAAAAAAATCAATGTCAATATCTTACCCAATAACACCAACACTTCAAAACCCTATGAATATCTCTAACCACCAAACGATCCATCTCTCTTCTCTCATACCCATCCACTCTCGATATGCTCTCTCCACTATCTCAGCATTTACGTTCTCATTGTGTGAGTTTTAAGTTATGATTTTATATTTCTCATTTCCATAATTAATTTTCATATCTTTTCTCTCACATCTCTCTTTCCTCTATAATACATATGGTCTGGGTTTAATTACCACCCATCATTGACAAACAAATTAACATTATCCCTCCCCAACAAACTCATCAAACTTAAACACCATGATTATCGCTCAAATGTAAATTCTCAACGTTGCATTTACTCAATGAGTCGAACACACCGCCCCTCTTGCCTTCTTCCAACTAAATAACTGCCAACTACCCCTTATTCTCTAGATTTTTCTAGATGAACTCTATAAACTTTCCCACACTCATTATGTAGTCCCTTCCTCATTTAAAACTCAACCAATAAGGGAAGAATCACAACTACAACAGTTAATGAGGCCCTTTGTCGAGTACAATGATAAGCATAATCACAACTACCTCTATGTATCAATTATTATTCTGCATATTCCTTGCAATTATCTTTCGGATATTTTGCTTCATAATCATGAAGTTCAGCCCCACCAAGGGAAGAATCCATGTCTTTCAATATCTGTTGTCCCCTGGTGTTCTTTGCTAGCTTTGATCGTAGTGCTAAAGAAGCCGAGGGGTACGTACTCAGGAATCTCTCCACACAGATTGCTCATATGAACACGATGCATCACAGTGATGGGGATGTCATTCAATTAAAGCATTATTCAGCGAGCTTTCTCATGTTCACTGCCGCTAGGGGGAAACCAACTTTCCCTTTATTAGTTGTGCCATTGCAACATATACTTACAAAAGTTTGGAAAACCATTTTCTATATGTCTTCCATTGGTTAATTCAATTACTTTTTAATTATATGTTGTACATAATGTGTGAGTCGAGTCTATTAATGTGCAAGACAAAGCAGTTTGTGCAAAAATACAAGGATGTTAATATGCTTGAGTGTTGATGACAATATACTTGTTTCCTAACCAAGATGGTTCCAATCCAAACCCACCCTCTGATATATGCTTTTTACTCTTCACTTTTGCTCCAAAAAACCACCCACTCTCTCTTTCTGTTTCAGTAACCACCCTTACCCTTTCTAATCTATACATGCATTTTTTTAGCAAGACTAAGTCAGTTTATCCCCACTCCTCGATAGTAATTTCCTCTATCCATCCTCCCTCTTTGCCGCTCCACATGAGAAGACACACATACTCTTAAATTCTTCCTCTCTCCAATTAAGATAACCACTATCAGTTTCTTCATTTTCTCTACTTTTTATTCCCCACGGTGTATGCCTAACCAACACCACCGACTTTTTCTCTACTAAACTATTTTTATTTATACTATCATATTAGGATTAAATGATTTAACTATGCATTTCGTCTCACTGCCATTTATGGCACATATGACACACTCTTTGACTAATTTCAATTAACTCTCCATGATCTCATCGAACAAACCATATTTGTCCGATGTTTCTTGTTAAATTCAACACTCACTCCCGCCACTCTATCCATTATAATTACTACGTGAAATATAATAAAAAACAATCACTCTTTCCACGATCCTTTTCTTCGGGTCTAATCCCTGTTAATTGCACTAAAACGTTAGTAAAATAAAATTAACGTGAAGCACAATCTTCCACCCACCTTCATTGTTTTCCTCCATGTCATGGCTGATTAACATCACACAGAAAATATCTTAAGTTACCCTGGCATCCAATACTATGACAAAAGTATTACTTCTCATAGTTATAATATGTACAATACAACAGAATCCAGATCACTTCATATACAGCTCAGAATACAAGTACGCTATATAATCTGGCAAAATGCAATTTGTTCTGAAATCTTCTATATATATATTAAAATAAATGATAAAATAGTTATTGTAATGACCAAAAGAATTAATAATACACGTAATACATTATTGTGAACAACTTGAATCTATGTAAAGATTATGAAGAAACGAAGAAGGAAAATGAAGATCTTCATTATGTGGCTATTTTTTCTCTTTTCATAATTATATTTGTGTTCTTTATCTTTTGTATCTCTTTTCCAAATTCAGTTTGTTTATAACTACGTATCAAGTCACTCATTATATATTTCAGAAAGAATTATAATGATTAAAAATAAAGCAATACATGTTATTACATTTATATTTAGTTTGAACAAAAAAATGAAAGACAGTTACAAAATATGAATACCAGGATTCTTTATTACAAATAAGGTTATTTAACTTTATACTCATTTGATCAATAAAATACAGCAAATAGTCCACTTAGATCATTTTTTTCCAAGAAATATATTACTATATATCAACATATGTATCTGTATTGATCATTTTTTTCATTTGATCATTTTTTTCCAAGAAATATATTATTTATCTAAATATTTTTATTAATATATATTATTTATCATATATAATTTTATGTATTAAAATAGAGCTTTAAAATAGCATTTACACATGTTAAAATTCACAAGTGTTAAACTATATACCATTTTTGTCATTTTCATTGGATTAATGCCAGCCTTACTAACGTACAATGCCTTCACACAATAATGTTATGTTAGTTGTAAAAGTTATATGTTAGAAACTCAACAATTTTAGTTTGACACGTGCATGGGCACGTGTGTGTTTACTAGTATATATATATATATATATATATATATATATATATATATATATATATATATTCTTTTTATATGGCACAACTCTCATGATTTTATTCACTCTCATAAGGCTATTCTCTTTTTTTTTGGATTTTGTTGGGTAAAGGAAAACATGAGGAATTTTTGTTGTTTGGGAAGCTTTTTCCTTCTACATACATGTCCCTTACCTGTCGCGAGATTATTTTTCGAAATTTTTGGCATGGAAAGTCGTAGTCTTTTGTTGTTTGGGGTTGCATAATCAGAAAAACATAACAAACTCTGCATCTCCTTACACACATAGAAAACCAACTGGCAAGAAGTCATATCAGGTTTTTACTATATAGCATCTTTGTACATATATGTGGAGACAAAATAAGAAAAAAAATTCAAATTTTTTAGAAAAATTTTTGTATGAGGCATGTATATGTATATGTACACATGTTGAAGAAAAGAACAAGAACAACAAAAAGGGGATGAGTTTGAAGAAAAAAAAATTATACCTCCCTCACTGGTACATGGTACCCCCCCAAACTTACTCCACACTATGTCCCAGAGTTGTGAAGTAGATAAGGTAGGGTAATGTTAACCCAGTGAGGGTTAGCTGGTGAGCGCACCTGCGCTAGATAGAAGCTCCCACACGTATTCTCCTCATTTGCTGTGGTAGTCGATGTGGTGGAGTTGGTCAGGTGTCTCTTTATTTGATATCCATTCCAGGACAAAGATGCCGCAGTCAGTTTGCCAGTAGCACAGAGTGCTGGGTGTATGGCTACCAAAGAAATTTTGTACCAAAAGGCAAATGTGGGTTCGGAATTGCAAGATTCAATGCGATCAGTCATGTGCTTTTGCTGAGGAAGAAGTTCCAAAAGTATTAGGCATTCCCTTAAACCAGGTTAACTTTTTAAGATACTTCCATTGTGAACATGAACAAAAGGACTGATCATCAATCTCAGTTTCTTTAAACTTTCATCATCTATTGAACTCGTCAGAGGAGTCCGCTTGTTGCTTCCAATACTTTTTCTTGATTTGGTAGCCCCCAAGATAGGAAAGTTATATTCATCCCATAATTTATCCATTTCCTTATCATAGTCTGTCTTCTGCGGTGGTTTAGGACCATCTCCAAAAGAGAAGATCAGTGGAAGTCTTTCTCTAGTGGCTTCTGGATTGAATGTGGGTATTTTGGGTTCATCAGTCATGAAGCCACCTTCTTCATGGGGGCAAGTGTTTTCAAGAGCTCTCTGTCTACCATAGGTCAGTTTCTTGTTTGTATTCTAGCCCTCCTAGGTCGGTCATCATCGTCATAATCTGCACGAGCCTTGTGTTTCCTTCTTGAGAGCTCTGCACTTGTTCAGGCTGCATCCTCTGAGAAAAAAAATGGAACCGTTAATTCTTCTGTCCTTGCTCTCTTCTCAGTGGTTGATGGCCCAGCTGCCTCAGGATTCGGGCATTTCTGCCCGACCGTTGTTGCTTCAGCTACAACCTAAGTGTCGATTCTTATGTCGTGTTCGTCAACTCGAATGACGGTTTGCTTTGTACGGGTCATATCTATTATCATTAAACAAGTTCATTGATCATTTAAATGTTCCGATATTAGGTAGGAAAAACTTAAACTCGATACCAGCTTTTAAGAGAAAACTGATTGCACAATAAAAATTCAGCCCGATACAAAAGCTACCTGGCACCACCTCATCGGGATTCAACACTGAGCGATATGATGTTTGCCCAATACGATTGTGTCGGGCGATACGAAGCTTTCGAAGAAATCATCGTAGGCTCATGCCCGATACGAGGTTCGGGTGTCGTCCATTAAAAGAACACTTAGACGATACAAAATTGGACGATACGGAGAAAGGTTGCGTGTCATACCTGTTGCCCGACACGGGTGCGCATCAGGCGATACGGTCATGTGAAACAAAGTGCCCGATAGGGTTTTCCCCGATAGAAAAATGTGTCGCCCGACAACGAAAACAAGTGAGGCAGCACAAAGATGGGTGACATGGTTATCGCCCGATATTGGGTATCGGGCAAGCCCGTGTTAAAGATGTGTCGTGCGACACATGTGTCGGGCGATACAAGGAAATCAACTAAAGTCGTCAGCCCGATATGCTATGCGTGATATGAATTTCATGTCGGGCAAGCAGGACGACACGGCTGTCGGGCTATACCTTTGTTATCTGAAGCTATCTTGTGTGACACAAGAGAAAAAGTTAGTTGGACGACACACGAGCAAAGGGAGAAATTACTGCACGATACGAGTAGTTAGAAGAGTAAATACAGTAGCCCGACACGATAAAACCTCCGTACTATATATAGCAATCCCAACTGGGGGTAAAATGGGTAAATATGGGATGTGTGTCGGCCGTTGAGACAAGTCATTCCCGAGACGAGCAGTCCCATCTGTCTAATCAAGGGTAATTTCTCATGTTGCCCGACATGGGTGCGCATCACCCGGGCGTGTCGTCTAATCGTTTCGGGCCAGAGTTTGGCTTAGAGTATCGGGTACTCATATCGGGTGTCCTTATTGGCCGATAACGGTCTGCCGCGGAGCCCAGGGCCGATCCTAAGTGAACCATTCCCCCCCTCTCGGGTTGGGGAAGTACTCACCTAGTATCGCCCGGTACACCTCTAAGGCACGACACGCTAGCTCCAGATGCATTCCCAAGTTGGCTTTCGAGAGGTTCTGACCCGTCCCATCGGAGTCCTATAGCTTCTACTTATAGGTAGCGGTTGGGGGAAATTGTGGTTCTTCGGACGCCACGTGTCCTTCATCAACTCTATCATCTCGGATTCGGGGATGCCCGATATGTGTATCGCCCGACACAAGGATGTCGGGCTGGGAGTGTATCGGTCATCGTGATGAGTGGCACCTGCCGGTGGGTGGCTTGTATCGCGTGACACGCTTCAGTTGTCGGGGCGAGTTCGGCTCCCTATCGGGTAAATGGTGTATCGCTCATCTTCTCCTTCTTGTGTGGCACCCTCGTGTCGCGCGGTAGTGTTTCGTGCTACCCTATGTCGGGCAGTGATCGTGTCGGCCGGTTGGTAAGAAGGCCGATGCAAGTGGAACACATTCGTGGGCTGGGACGGGCCTTTTTGCTGATAAATGAGTCGAAAAACAAGGAAAACTCTACAAAAGATGATAAAATTGAGTTAAGAGCGTAGCGTGGCATATTTATGCAAAAACATGACAAAACGTAGAGGAAAACAGTTTAAAAAGGGCGGATTTGATAACGAAACAATGGCCAACACATCACAAAATTTGGTGTTATCAGTTGGCCACCAAAACGGAGTCGAATGCTCCCATCATCAACCTTCTTTCCAAGGTTGGGGTGGCATTATGTATTATTTGTCGGCATGTCCTAGTGCTGATATTCTCAACTATTTCACCCTCTAGGACCCTAAATAACATTTTTCCGACGATGGCTAGTGAGCAGAACATGCTTCTCAGTGCTCCCCATCGTATAGAGAAGTAGTCGTCACTCCAGACGACGTCTTCTTCATTATCCTGCGACCTCAGGACCTTGTTCAGCATTTTCTGGTCCCTGACCGTTAGGTATCCAATGGCCCTTCTGTCAAAGTCGGCCATCTCGAAGGAAGGTATCTCTGACGGCACTGAAAATGTGTTTGCCGTCGCGCTTCTTCCTCTGGGAGTGTCTTTTGTTAGCGGCATAGATGTCCCCCCTCTCCCTATGATTCATCAAAAGAGTCCTCCCCAATGCTGATTGATTTGTCGTTGTCTTCGGCTTCATCCATAGAGGCTGAGGGAGCAGCTTCTTTCATGTCGCGGGAGCTCGCTTATCCTGTTGGAGCTCCGTCAGCTGACTTGTGCGTCGTCCCTTCCTCGGGTGTTGTGGATGGACCACTGGAGGAGGAAGTGGACGACGTCCTGGGTGAGGATACTGACGAGGAAGGTTGGGAGCCTGAGCTAGGAGGTGATGGAGACCTCCTTAGCTGCCTTGAATGCGGAAGGTCATCCCTCTTGTTCAGCCTCTCCTCGATCACGTCAAGGCATTGGAGGGCCTACTGCAGCGTCTTGTTGAGTGCCTCTAGTTGGCCTGGCCGGGAAGGCCAACTAGAGTTAGCAGTTGCCACTCCTAGTTGTTTTGCCTCTGCTGGAAAATAGAAAACTTGCAGATAAGTAAAACAAGATTAGTTGAGTGGTTGACTGTTACCTCCCGCAAGTGGTCGAATTAATGACCCAACATCTGTCCTAGTGATGGAGGGGTTGCATCAGATCTCCCTCTCATCCTCGTGACACACCTCACATGTGAAATTCGACCCGATGAGTGTGTTGCCTCACTCGGGGTTGTATCCATTTGGATTGTTCGTGGGGGTGTCGCTTCGCGATGAGGCGTTGGCACCTTCACAGTTTTCTCTACCTCGCCTGTTTGTGGTGGTAGAGAAGGGCGCGGTGTGGGTGGTTGTTGCTCCACCTCTCTGTTGTCGGCGACCTCCTCTGCAGCTACCACTAGAGACACCAGCGGCGGCGGAGGCGTCGGTTGCACAGCCCTAAGCTCCATCTCGAGGATCTCAACAAACGCCCCATTGTTGGCATCCGACTGCACCATTTCCTCTGCCACTGAAGGCGCAACAGAAGTCTCGAAAGCTGTGGCTGTCTCTCCCGTGGCAGCTTCCCTCGGGGCTATCATCGTTGTCTCAACCCCGGTTGTCTCAGCGACCACCATGATCGCCGTCACTTCTACAGCCACGGCAATTGTTGTTGTGGCGGCCGCGGCTGGTATGGGTGTAGCGACGAAAACTCTATCAGTGGTTGTTTTCGGTTGCGCTGGGGAAGTGGGTTGCTCGGCAGGAACTGTGGACGATTTGCCCTGCCAGGCGTCGAGAGGGACAGGTCTTCCTATCACGACTGTCCTCTCTTTTATGCTCATGGTGGCGGCATAGGCGTTTTCAACTAGCATAGCTTCAATCTCTATTTTGCTGAAGACCAACTTTTCTTCGTCGTAGCTGGCACAACGTGGGAGCGGAAGGAGGGTGTTTGTTCTTGCAAACTTATAAAAGTAGCATCCCCCTCCTTCTTGACAATGTTGGTCCTCATTAGGAACTTGATATCGATCTTGTCATCACCTCTTGTCCTTAGGAGGCTACACGGCTCCCTTAGGTATCCTAACCCTACCGCAATCAGATTCACCAGTATGCCCATGTTGTAGTCTTTGGTGGCGTCCTTTATTTGATGAAGACGGTTGAGGAGGAACCGCCCCAGATTGATCGTGCGGCCTTCCATCATATGCCATATGAGGTGGAGCTCTTCAGTGTAAAGATTGCTCGATTTGTACTTGCTGAAGAGCAGGCACGCCACGATTTTATGCACTATCCTCTAGAAACAGGAGTGCACTGTCGCCACCTTACTTTCCGGCTTGAATGCTGACTCACTGGTTAGTTTTCTCTAGAGCTCGACCGGGTTGAACCCATCGCCTTCGGTGATTCTAACACCGTTGTTGATCAGTTCTTTTTCTACTTCACTGAAAGAGAAGATTTCATTGAGCAGCTTCTCTAATATGTCATGCTCAGCATTATATAGCCATCCTTGTAGTCTATCTGCTCCGCCAAATCTTTCGATTTCATCTGGTCTATTCTGTACCCAGCAGAGAGATGACATGAACTCCCTTGTGAGTTCTGTGTAAGAGGTGGAGTGGCTGAAGCATATCTTCCTCAGCATGGCTGCCACTAGGACATTTTCCAACCTGTCGAAAATACCTATCTAGTGGAAGGTCGACTGATGGCAGAACATGCTTGGTCTGTAGACCTTGGCTTCCAGTTCTGTGTACCGTCGCCTGTACTCTTCATCTCTGGGCATGAACCTACCTAGTGTGTGATCTAGAGGTTCTGGTTCCGTTGTCATGGTTGAAACTGTTGTTGGGGCTATTGCTTCTTCCATCCTAGGTCTCTTCTCGTGTGCAGATGGCCCAGCTGCATCGGGATTCAGGCATTTCTTCCTGACTGTGGTGGCTTCTATTGTGGCCTCATTGTTGATCCTCTGGCCTTGTTCATCTAGACGACAGTTTTCTTGGTGTGGCCATTTCTATTATCATAAAACAAAAGTTTAGTAAGCATCAATTTTGCTGAATGATTCACCTTGCCTGATATAGGGTGGCGCAGTGTGTCGCCTAATATCGGATAGGTGATATATTTTGAAAACTGACTAACAAAACCCGATTGAGTTAAGTGAATATTGGTCATAGTTAACAAAATTGAGATAGCCCGACACAGTCTCAAAAAGGTAAAATGCAAAATTTGTTGCGCGATAAGTCAAAACAAAAGGCCGGCCCGATATTAGTGCTGCTCGATACAATCGCATCGGGCAACAAAACTAGACGGTACGGTACTTTGCCTGATATTCCTATGTCGGGCGAAATGAAGTTTGGACTGATACTACCACAAGGCTATCGTGCAACATCGGGCATCATCACGAACAACTATCATGCCTGATACGATCTCTCTGATAAAGGGTGTCGCCCGATACTTGCAAGATGTGAGGCGACACAAGATAAAATTTTATTAAGAACAAAATTGGGCGACACGAGTATCGCCCAATATAAGGTATCGGGCGGGCGCGCGATAGAAGTGTGTCGCGCGATGCGGTCAAAAGGTAGGATACCCGACACAAGCGCGTATCGGGCAACAAAAAAAAGAACTAAAGCCATGTGCCCGATACGAGATGCGTGACACGAGAGGCGTGTCGGGTAAGCCACTCGATACGCGGATCGTGTTATACCTTTATCTTATGAAGGTAGCTGTGTGACACGGGAGTAGAAGCAAGGTTGGCTGACACGAGAGCAAAGCGAGAGTTAAATGTGCGATACGAGAGTAGGTGAGAAAGTAAATGCCAGTGCCCGACAAGGTTAACCCAAAGTTCTTATATATAGCAATCGAGGGCGGGGGTAAAATGGGTAAAATTGGGGCACATGTCACCCAAGGAGACAAATCATTCTCGAGACGAGTAGTAAAATCAGTCTAATCCGTCTCATCAAAGGTCGTTTAGCTATGCTGCCCGACACGACAGAAGTCTGTCGCGCGATACGAGTAGCGCTGATTGATACGGTGTGATGCACGCAGCTCGGTGTATCACGTGACACAGGCTCATCGCTAAAGTCTGATGCCTGATATCAAAGCCCGATAAGGGCGTGTCGCGCGGCTCCTGGGACCTTGCCCGATACAGGTTCAGACGATACTCAGCATGATAGAACGCAACATGCACAAGATGTCGCTAGCCCGACACAACTTCGCCACCCTAGCAAACAGAAGTCGGATGCCCGATAGGGTAGGATAGCTTGGTATCGGTCAAGGCATCTCGGCCAGATACCAAGCTTCAAAGAAGAATAAAACAAGGTAAGAGATGAAAAACTAAAACTAAAGAAAAGGAAAAAGCAATTGATGGGTAAAACATCATTGTCCTAAAGTGAAACTCCCAGCCTCAGATAGTATTACTCATCAATGCTTATAAAACCATGCAGTGGCCCATAAAATGGGGGAGTATGAGCATGTGGTGCATGCACTGACTCGGGCCATATTACAATCATAATGTTCATAATGTTTTTCTTGTAGGAAGGGAAATAACGTCCTATTCTAAGAAAAATAAAGACTTGGGCTACCTCCCGAGGAGCATTGTAGTTAGCATTGTCAGCTCGACAGCTTTAGATTCCTTCACTTTGTGCCTTTGGTTGTTTCAGCATCCTGCAAGCTTATTTTTTATCTTCTCATGAACGCTTCATCTTCATAGTACCTTTTCACTCTGTGCCCATTCACTGGAAAAACCTTTGTTGGATTGTCTTTGTCATACAACTCCATCATTCCTGATGGATATATCTTTGCCACGGTGAAGGGTCCAGACCACCTCATTTGCAACTTACCTGGAAAAAGACGAATAGAGGATTTAAAGAACAAAACTTTATCAGTTTCACTCACATCCTTTTTCTTCAGGTGGGCATCATGCCACACCTTGGTCCTCTGCTTGTAAATCATCACATTTTCATATGCATGTATTCTCATCTCTTCGAGCTCCTATAGCTGCAGATATCACTTTTCCCCTTCCTTCTCCAGGTCCATATTTAGAAACTTAATTTCCCAAAGAGCCTTGTGTTCAAGCTCTAAGGGTAGATGACAGGATTTCCCATAAATCAATTTGTAAGGCGTAGTGCCAATGGGTGCCTTGTATGTAGTTCTATAGGGCCAAAGAGCATCGTAAAACTTCATCGACCAGTCTTTCCGCATGCGGATGACAGTCGTTTCCAAGATTTTCTTAATCTATCTATTTGAAACCTCCACCTACCCAAAGGTTTGAGGGTGATAGGGTGTAGCAACTTTGTGCTGACCCCATACTTCCACAGAAGTTCTTCAAACTGTTTCTCCCCAAAATGTGATCCGCCATCGCTTATCACAGTACGTGGTACTCCAAAGTGAGGAAAGATAGTTTTCTCAAATAGCTTGATCACAGACTTGGAGTCACAAGTTTGGGTGGAAACAACTTCTACCCATTTAGACACGTAGTCCACCATGACTAAAATGTATTGATATACTTTTGATGGGGGAAATGGACCCATGTAGTCTATTCCCCAGACGTCAAAGATCTCGACTTCAACCCAGTTGGCCATAGGCATCTCATTCCTTCATCTAATATTTCCAGTTGATTGGCATTCCTTGCAAACTTTTACATAATCAACAGCATCCTTGAACAGTGAAGGCCAGTAAAATCCTGATTGCAGCACCTTAGCAGCATTCCTTTCACTCCCCAAATGTCCTCCATAGGGTGAGACATGGCATTTCCTCAGAATGTTTGGCATTTCTTCCTCAGGAATACACCTTCTATACAAATTATCTGCGCATCTTTTAAAGAGAAGGGGATCATCCCAATATTAATTCTTTATATCAGAAAAGAGTTTCTTCTTTTGATTGTATGTTATTTCTGGAGGTAACTCCCCATAAGTAAGGTAATTACAAATATCTGCAAACCATGGCAAACTTGAACTCTAGCTTCTACCATTAGCAAGGCCTCATCTACATAGTTATCATTGCTAGGTGGTTCCTACTTGTCTTCGACTGTAATCCATGACAAGTGGTCGGCGACTAAGTTTTCCTCACCTTTCTTATCAATGATCTCATGATCGAACTCCTAGAGTAGTAAAGCCCACCTTAGCAGCCTGGGCTTAGTGTCATTTTTTTGCATAAGGTATCGTATCGCCCCATGGTCTATGTAGACCTTTACCTTTGTTCCAATTAGATAAGATCTAAACTTGTCGAAGGCGAAAAAAATCACAAGCATTTCCTTCTCTGTGGTCGTGTAATTTACATGTGCGTCATCAAGAGTACGGTTGGCATAGCAAATGACATAGTGCCTCTTGTTCTTCTCATGTCCCAGGACGGCCCCTACGTCATAGTCATTGGCATCGCACATTAGCTCAAAAGGTAGCTCCCAATCCGGAGCTTGAAGGATAGGTGGAGAAACAAGTGCATCTTTCAAAGACTGAAAAGTACTTAGGAAATCATTAGTGAAATTGAATTCAGCATCCTTAACCATAAGATTTGACAAAGGTTTTGAGATCTTCAAAAAGTCTTTTATGAATCTTCGATAATAACCAGTGTGTCTGAGAAAATTTCACACTCCAGTTACAAACTTAGGTAGAGGTAGTCTAGAGATAGCTTTAACCTTGCTCACATCTACCTTGATACCTCTTTTTGATACTTTATGACCTAGCACTATGCCCTCTTGTACCATGAAGTGGCACTTCTCCCAGTTGAGGACCAAATTCTTTTCTTCACAGTGTTGCATGACTAAAGATAGGTTTTCAGACAAGCATCGAAGTCTTTCCCATAGACAGAAAAATAATCCATAAAAACTTCTACGATGTCTTCCAGAAAATCTGAAAACATCAAGATCATGCAACGCTGGAATGTTGTTGGAGCATTGCACAACCCAAACGACATTCTACAGAAAGCATAAGTACCATAGAGACAAGTGAAAGTAGTTTTTTCCTGGTCGTCTGGTAAAATAGGGACTTGATAAAACCTGGAATAACCATCTAAAAAGAAGAAATAATCATGATGCGCTAATCTCTCTAGAACTTGGTCGATGAAGGGAAGCGGGTAATGATCTTTCTTCATGGCTTGATTCAGCTTCTGATAATCTATGCACATTCTCCATCCAGTGATAGTTTGTATTTCTACTTCATCGCCTTTGTCACCTTTCACAACTGTCATGCCTCCTTTCTTTGGTACAACATGGATGGGACTTACCCAGTTTCTATCGCTGATGGGTAGATTATTCTTGCATCTCTCATCTTGATCACTTCCTTCTTCACAACCTCTTTTAACATCTGGTTCATCTTTCTCTAGGGTTGGACCAGGGGTTTAGCAGATTCTTCCAAATTTATGTGGTGCATGCATAGAGTAGGGCTAAGCCCCTTGATATCCTCTACCAAATAGCCTATAGCTTGCTTATAGAGCCTCAATTCCTCAATAAGTCTTTCCAATTGTTCTTTCATCAGACTGGCATTAACTATGACTGTATTTCTTCCTTCTTGATCTAGAAACTCATACTTTAAACCTTCCGGAAGCTGTTTCAACTTTGGCTTGGTCTTAGGTGCCTTTTCTTCTTCTGGTGTCATTTCCAAAGAAGCAAACTTGACTGTCTCTATAACTTCCTCCTCATCGCTTAGATCTTCATCATTTTGATTCAGGTAATCGAGGATCTTGACAACCTCAAGATCTTCGAAATCAGAGTCATGATTGTTCAACGCCCTCATAAGGGGGTCTACCATTGTGATATCTCTTTCTAATTCTTCACAATACTGGCAATAACTGTTCACAAAGTAAGAGGACTCAAAAAGGGAAGGCCACTTCATGGCGTCCTTCATTTTGAAATCAATTTGGTCATTTCTGACCCTCAGAGTGATGATTCCTTCAGCAAAATCAATCAATGCTCTCCATGTAGCTAAGAAAGGGCATCCAAAGATGATAGGGCAATTAGGGTCTTCAACAGTGTCAATGACAACAATGTCACAAGGAATGAAGAATCTTCCTACACAAATCGAAACATCTTCAATGACTCCCACATGAATTTTGAAGGTATGGTCTGCCAACTCGATCCTCATGTTGGTCCTGACCATATTAGTTAATCCCAATCATTGCATGAGGCTTAACAGCATAAGGCTTATACTAGCCCCTAAATCAACAAGACCCTTCCGCTCGACGTTATCTCCAACAACAAAAGGAATAGTAAAGGCTCCAGGATCCTTATTCTTGGTAGGTAAATCTGCCTTCACGAAGGCAGTAGACATACTGGCTAGGTGTACCGTCTCAATCCTTCCTCCTCTTCTTTTCTTGGTGATTAAATCCTTGAAAAACTTGGCATAGGTCGGCATTTCTTCCAAAGCATCCAGAAATGGCACTTCGAGGTGAAGCTTTTTCACCGACTCCATAAACCTTTTATATCTCTTTTTAAGATGTGCCTTTATGAGTTTGTATGGAAAAGAAAATCTTGGAGAGCAAGGACTTCTTTTACCAAACAGGTCCTCCACAAGTTCTAATTCTGGCTCCCTGACATGAGCTCGTTGGTTTTCTCCTTCAGCTGGGTTCTCTGCCACAACCCCTGGTTCAGGTTCTTCAGGCCTGGTTAATTTTGGGTGTTCTACTGTCCTTCCTGACCTGAGTACCGCCATTTTGACAGACTCGGTGCTGGATGGTATCTTACCCGAAGGATTCTTCATTAACTCGGCTATTTGAGCAAGCTACTGGTCTATCTGGCGTTGATGTGTTTGCATATCTGCCATTTGGACCTCCATCGTATTCAGAACGCCTGAGTTGGGCAGTGCGCTTTGTGCCAGCTGATTGTTTATAATATCTTGTCTCTTGACAAAGTCAAACAATTGACCCACTAAGTCCGGTTGACCAAAGTTCTTTTCCTGACTCTGCTCTTTAGCTTGTCCCTGGCCTTTGCTAGGGTTAGAAGCTTGGCGGTTTTGGTACTTCCCTTGCCCTTGAAAGTTTACCTTGTTTGATTGAAAATTGGTTGTTCTGGTGTACTGACCTTGTCTGCCTCTTTTCTCGAAACTTTGCGGTTTCTTGGGTGGATTATTCAACAAATGCGAGTTTTCTGCATCATCCTTGTTGCCATAACTAAAACTAGGATGGTCTGGTCTTTTGAAGTTGACAAAAGAAACTTTCTCAACTTCTTCTTCTTCGGATTCACTTTCACTTGACTCGTCGGGTTGGGTGTAAACGCAGTTATCAATACGGTGTCCACCTTCTCCGCAAGTGACACACTTCATCACCTTCTCAATTTGTTGCTTTCCTTTCCCTCCTAATTCTTTTAACCGTCTAACATCAATGGCTATCTTTTAGATTTGAGTGGTGATTGTTTCAAGAGCCTTGGATTCGACCGACGGTCCTTCATTAGCGACTTTCTTAGCATACCCTCTATCAGTCCTGTCGTAGTCAGTCCCGGCTTGTAGTTCAGCCATATTTTCAATGATCTTTTTAGATATACTGGGCTTCTTCCCAAGAAAGTCGCTTCCTGTAGCTACATTTAGTTATACTCTTTCTTTAGGAGTCAGACCATTGTAGAATGTTGTTATCAGGAAACCTTTCTTGTAGTTGTGGTGAGGGCAGTCTCACTGATACTCCTGGTATCTCTCCCAGGCTTCATGTAGGTTTTCTCCTGGCTTCTGGGTGAAAGATGTGATCTTCTGCCTGTTCCTAACAGTCTTCTTTGTAGGGTAGAACTTGTTTACAAAAGCATCCGCTAAAGAATTCCATCCGTTCAGAGATTGATGTGGCAGTCTAAGGTACCATGATAGTGCCTTGTCCTCCAAAGAGAAAATGAAACCCTTGCAGTAGATCACTTCTTGTGGCACTCCCCTCATTCTGATGGTATCACATATATTTTTAAAATAATCGAGGTGATGATAGGGGTTTTCATTCTTGGAACTTCCCCTAAAGCTTTTATTTTGAATCATGGACATCACGGATGGCTTCAACTCGAAGTTTACATCATCAAATCTTGGGATTACAACTGGGCATCTTAAGTTGTTGGCCTTCGTGGCAGTCAAGTCCCAGAGGGTCTTTTCTTCTTCGTCGCAATCTTCACTGTTGCTGTTCCTATGATTCTACTCTTGATTATGATGATTCCTTCTGTGCCTACGATGATGACAACATCTCTCATGATGATGATCATCCCCAAATTGTTCTGATTCAGGTTCTTCTAGCTCTTCATGTAAATGATCATTATTGTAACGGTCATCGTTCCCATGCAGAGGTGGGTGTGGTCCAACTCTAGCATTTCGCTCATCCTCGAAAAGAGGTGGTTCCACGCAAGGTGGCATGATGAACGGTGCTCAATCGAGCAGAGTGCTTCTTCCTTGAGTACCTGAATAGAACGTATAATCAACATAGAAAGCATGTGTTAATGAAATGAACTATTTTGTACATATTCAGGTTAGAAGACTAAAAGAAATTGTGCTGTCAAGCTTATTACTAAGCTTGAGGCATGGGAGTGTAGTTAGTGGATTTGGGTTTGTTAATAGTACCATTTTGCCTTGTCCCCAGAAATGGTGCCAAAAAGTTGACCGGCCTAAATCGTGCGTCCAAAAGGTGCGGATTTGAAGTAGTCGGACTTTTAAATAACCCGACTCTTAGGCCCCCGCAATGATGATGGGGTTCGAAGTAGAGATCGGGGTCGCACCAAAGCGACAAGGGTGGTCGTGCTAAGAATGCAGAATCAACACTCTACACTCTGGTAAAATAAGGGTAATAAAATGTTCCCAAGGGAATGATAGATCAAGATCGAAAAAATAAAAGAATAAAAAAGGGAAACAAAATGCCACACAAAAGTGCTATAAAGAAAAACTATCTCCAACTAGAGTTACAAGGAAGATAAGGGTTTGGCATTTATCAATTTTTAGGGGTTTTGTGTAACAGAACCTGAGGAGATAACACTATTTCCTCAGTAAGGAACGAAGGAGGAAGCTTGGGCATAACAAGAGGCATCAGAAAACATCCAGTACCCCTTCTCTCAAAGAGGGTACCTCCAACTAAGCACCAACACCCTCTCTCAAAGGTGGTGGACTTGGGTTGGAGTGGAAAGATAACTGAAGCAACTCTGACCCTGGGTACTCTCGTACTCCCTGATCAGACCAAATTCTAGAGTTACAACACCTCTCTTGAGGGAGCTAAAACGGGAAACACAATTTGATAGCAAGTCAAAGCATGATCCAAGCATACAAGCTAGAGTTCAGATGCTAAAAAGCAATCATCCAACAAAAAGGGACCAAACTTAGAGATATAGGTATTGAAACTCCACTAATTTCATTAGCATGAGCATTGTATAAAAGGGTTTAGTTACATTGCGTAAATAAAGAAAATAAATGATTGTAAAAGAGAAGATAGGTAATGGCCTCCTTGATATAGGAGGTTGACATACAGCAGCAGACCCCTAAGGCGTCTCTAACCGATACCGAGCAAGAGTTCTACCTGATATGCCTGTGTCGGGAGGCAACCCCTGACGGGCGATAGGCCGTGACAGGCAGGCGTATCGGTCAAGGCATCTCGACCCGATACAGTCATACCAGGATGCCACCCTCTCGGACGACACATCGTGACGGGTGACCCGTATCAGGTTTAGTATTGTGTCGGGTTAGAGGGGTCTTAGGTTCTCGGGTTCCTTGTATTGGGTATAATGAGTGAGTCGTCTTGGGCATGGGCCCATCTAGGAACCTGGCACATCGGGTGGCCTCCTTGGTCGATATCGGGCTGCTGCGGCTACCGGTGTGTGACTTATTTATTCAATAACATGACAAAATGGAGAGAAAATAGTTTAAAAGGGCAATTTTGACAACGAAATATGGGCCATAAATACCACAAAAATGGGTGTTATCAGTAGTCTACAGGACGACCATCTCACATCAGAGAAATTATCATTTGGGATATCAAAGGTGAGATTTGAATTTCAAAATAGGCAATTCATCATTTGAAGTTTGAATTCTTTGCCAACTAATCATGGTTGCCATTTTTGTTTTAAATGAAATTGATACACATCATTCAGCACACCAATTCACTAAGATAAATTATCGTAGAGTCTAACCTTTTTTACTTTCCAATTAAGGCTTCTATAGAAGGATCAATCCCATAGGACAACTTTTTAAGATAATTTCTTTAATCTGGATTGATTTTTTAATTTAATTTCTTTTTAGAGGTTTTTTGAATATTTGAACAAGAAAGTAAATTCTGTGATTTGGAGGATGATTATTTTAGAACAAGAATGTACATTGACAATGAATAAAACATTACACTAACAAGGAACTGAACGGATTATACTAATATAAGGAAGGGCAGAAGATTATTAGCACAATAGAAAGATTATCTAAAGACAATAATTAAAGTGTAAGTTTTAAAAGAAAGCAATTGGAAACAAGTGTCTGAAGGAAACAAATTGAATCATATGGGAAAAGCATCGAGGCTTAGGGGTTTCACCACCACAGATAAAGTGAAAACAAGATCAAAGAAATACATAACAAGCAAGATATAAGAAGGCATGTGAATCATTCATAAATGAAACACAAGAGACGAAATCCATGTGAACCCATTGGTCCTTTGTGTTCACGCATTCTAGTCCATCATCCTGATAAGGATTTTTCTGTGGTCACATCCAAATCTCCATGTGATTGGTTTATTCATTCTAAATCTTAGTTTCCACAGTCACATCCATCGAGATTAATCCACGATAAAATGATTAATTACTTTGCTAAAATCATGATATATGAACCAAAAACCATATATCTAAAAAGTCATATAAAACCTCGATCTAATCAACACATGGCTAAAGGTCCACTCCCCTCATCTCGATAGAAAAACTACTCACTATCCATGGCAAGTGATGGAGAAACAAGGCAAAGAAGGTAGGAAGCCATAGACTAGAAAGACAAATCTCCAAGGAGACCAAGTTGGTGACTATGAAATGGCTTTCTCTCTTAATACCCCTCTTGAAGAGAATGAATAAGAAGTAAGAATGAGAAATAAGGTAAGGTCCAAATCTTGAAATGAAGAACAAAATTTTATTGTAGAATAAAGATTACACAACTATGAATTGAAAATTATAGAGCTTAATTATAAGATGCAAGTACAAAAATCAGATCCATTTCTTAGTGGAGTCCCCCCTCCTTTTATAGGGAAAGGAGGGGTGGAAATCCTGAAAGGGGGAGAAACAAATGGGAGAGGCGGCTGCTAACTTTTGCTGTTAGCGAGTTATGAAATGGTTGTCTGGGCTAGCCAAGATGATCATTTCATGTGTGATGTGGCATGGTCTTAGGGGAAGCGGATAGAACCCTAATCCAAGGGGTGGCAGCACTGACTTGGATATTTCTTGGTCATGAAGTAAAAGGTCGAACCAATCGTCTGGGCATGAGATGCTTGGTTGGCGTCGTTGTGTGTGCAACTAAGGGTTGAAACCCTAATATGAGTGGGAGCACCCTTTCAATATGACTTGATCATTAAGTTGGCTTAATACAACCATCCGGGGCACTTGAGATGAGTGTTTGACACGAATGAGATGGGCACCTGATTCATAAAATGCTTTAGTTGAACTACTTGAGTGAAGATCAAGTCAAGGGCCAAAACGTTCGTCTGGCTCTGAAATGTGGAGTACTTTTAAGGTGAACTGACTGTCTGGCACAGTGAAATGGTCGACTCATGTGTTCGGGAAGTTAGGATTTTCTTTTAAGATAAACAACTATAGAATTGTGAAGGAAAAGATAAATATTTGCATATTAATTGAAAAGTGGCTAAATTATAATATGTCCTAGAAAATAAGTAAAAATAGATAAGTTTAAATTAAAAGTATATAAAAATTATCTAAAAATATATATGGATATACATTCATCAACCACCATTTCCATTCTCACCACCACGACTATGGTGTTAGTCTATCCGATCAGTCATGCTCCACAAATGATCATGCCAACAAGCTCCTCAACTACCGTCCTACATCCCCTACTAAGGATATTCCACACACCACTGCCATTCTACCCTCAAGCCCATTGACTTGAGGGTTAAAAATTGTCCATATTTTGATAATGACTTAACCATTCCATTCATGTGTATATAATATGTTTGTTTAAGATTGATTTTAGACTTTAGGTAAATGAAAAGGATCAAATTACAAAAGCCCTAGCTTGTCCAAGTTCAAATAAAAAGAAAGGCAAATGCACTTTTGTAGAATTCATTCCAAACTACCTTAGAATATCTTTTTAATCATTTGATGACTTATAACTAAGATAAGAAAAAATCAGGGACACTTAATTCCATCATTTAGTCACTTAAATATCATTTTGAAAAAATTGTTAAAGCAACTTAAGGGGTCAAATTTGGGTCTCGACTGATCTGTGATGGATTTTTGGAAATGGATCCAATGGCTGAGTTGTACACTCACAAAACTCGATCAACCATATTCCTAACCTAACTCAATTTTAGATGGTCGGTCGAGTTACTCTAGGACAAACTCAATCGAGAGTTTAAAAATTGGCTTTGTCAGTTAGTGGATGAGTCGAGTTACCTTTATTAAAAGTCAATCGGATATACTGTATGAAAAATGTAGAAAAATTGATTCCAACTGTTTGAGACATGTTAGAAATGAAAATAGATCCATTACAAGTTGTAAAACAACTATTTTTCATTCTTACGTGATCCCACACTCAAAGGAACACCCCAACTACAAATAAGACCTCTTGGAGTTCATTTCAAGGTTTCTCATTCATGTTATCCTTGGTCCTTATTATGGTTGAGTGGGATACAACCCTTTGAGCCCCTTTCTATTTCTCATTTCCAAAGAATTTCGTGATTATGAGTGGGTTAGGCATGTTGTAAGAGAGCTACCTCAATGTTACCTTGTAAATCTCTCCATACTTCCATCTTCCCAATCCCCTTTCTCAAATAGCAATGGCTGAAGTGATCTTCTCTGAGTGAAGGGGGAGTAGTTGTTCTTATTAAAGGCTAAAGAAGGTATGAAGATATTCTACAAGTGAAGGAGAAGGACAAGGCGGGAGAGTCAAGAAGAATGGGTAATCCCTACGAGGCCAAAGACTTGATGAAAGTGTGGTAGTCCTTGTTGAAGACTTAAGACATCTTGATCTGGTGGGTAAGTCCTTGTGTAGGTGGAAGACTCTTATGTTGGATAGGTAATCCATTGGATGTAAGTTGGTCTTCTTGTATCTCTTATAATGGAATATGAGTTTACATGGGTTGCAAATTCCTAGAGGTTGACCTCTCTAGGTAGTGGATTGACAGTCTCCTAGTTTGGAGACTGGAACCACTCTAAAAACCTTCTCCATGTGTTTGTTTCATTTTCTCTCATACTTTATATTCTTATTACAAAGGACTTAAAATTTAGTTTTATCTTTTGGTTTCAATTGATATAATTTGAAGGACTAACCATTCTTGGATAATTTTGAAGCTCTATTTCACCCCTATAGGGCCCTAGATCCAACAAGTGGTATCAAGCAAGGATCATTTCTAACAAATCTCCTATGATATGAGAAGATGGGTGAGAACCTACTTGGTTTCCTCAACCTATAGTGAGGCTTCTCCATGTGCACATCAATCTTCGATGATACCAACTTCCTCTATTAGAAGCGGCAGATGTAGTTCTACATTCAAGGGATGAACTTTGATATATGGAAAGTGATGATTACACCCTACAAGGAGCCAATCAGAGCTGTATCAACTTGGGATTAAGTATCCCTAACGGATGCCCAACTCAATGCCAAAGCAATTAGCATCCTCTATGCAGCCCTCACTCCATCAAAGTTCAACCACATATCCTCATGGGATACATCCTATGAGATATGGGATAGGTTGTGCATCACTTATGAAGGCACAAAGCAAGTGAAGGTGGCAAAGATCTACATGGTTAACAACCTCCTAGATAACTCCAAGATGGGAATAAAGAAGGAGTTTTCGAGATGTACTCTAGGCTCAAAATCATCATCAACAACCTAGGAGCAATCAACTAAAAGATCTTGAGGTCTTCTAAAGAGATGGGAGTCAAATGTGACCTCCATTGAAGAAGTAAGGAGTCTTAGTGATCTTCCAACAAAGGAGCTTAATGGCAATCTACAAGCTCATGATCCATGACTTGACAAGCAAGAAGAGGAAACAAACCAAGAAGAAAAAGAATCAAGGAAGATTAAAGATAGTGCCTTCAAAGCTCAAGTGGAGGCTCTTGATATTCAACAACAACATGCTTGCCAGACTTATCCCTCCTCCTCAAGTGAAGATGACGGTCATAGTGAGCATGAATCCAACTTTCCAAGAGAAACAACTTTAAAGGAAAGCAATATTCTTCATCTACTCCAAGGTGCTACAGGTGTGGTAAAAAAAGACACTACAAGAGTGAATGTCCTAAGGCTAGAAAGTCACACGACGAGAGCAGATCCAAGAGGAGGAAGAGTACAAGAAGGATAAAAAATGCAAGAGGAAGGACAAGAAGGAAAGGTGGAACAAAGATGCATCTCATGTTGGGTTTTAGAGGAGGTAGAGAAGCAGCGGAAACAAAAATTTCTCCCCAAAACCCAGAACAAAAGGAATGGCGTCAACATATATACAATAGGAAAGATGGTTTGTGGATGCTTACCTTGTCCCGAGGCTTGCTCGGTGACTGTACCTCACGCCTTGCACGGTCTACACCTCCGGTCTTGGACGGTGTCTGTGCAGCTCCTGGTCGCACCAGGACTGAAGACTGCTGGTCTCACCGGGACTGTCGGGAATGACAGTTGTCCTCCGAGCGACTGAGGTCTCCCGCCTCTGTAGTCGTCCACACGGATTGCCTGGAACTCCGATCTCCTTGTCCCACATAGAATCGGAAGGAGTCGCACCCTCCTGTCGGCGTACTAGTCGCCAAAACACTCTCCTGCTACCAGTCGCTTTCTGGTGTTGTCTTTCCCTTACTATGCCTCCCTTCTCGGGTAGCACTTGCTCGGGCTCTCTCGGTTACCAAAACTAGAGAGAACGACAACTTCACAGAGCAACTGGTTGCACTGGGTTGTACTTTGAGAATCCCCCAATACCCCTATATATAGGAGGGTCATGGGATAGGGTTCTCTATCCCGGGCAATGCGGGACTAAAGTAGGAGTAGAAGGGTTTGTGATTTTCCACAAAAACAACCAACTCACAACCTGAACCGATCATTTCACAACTAAAACGGTCGGTTGGGGATCTGAGTCGGTGGGTTGAGATCTCAACCGATCGGTTGGGACCCATGAACCAGTCGGTTCATTTCTGAACCGGTCGGTTCGTGGTCCTGATTAGTTCCCGATTGACTTTCCTTCTTTTGTTTCCAATTGGTATCAAATACCAATCCTTGTTCCAATCAAATTGGGCAAATGAAACGAAAAGAAATTTCTCACCAATCTTACTTTCCCAACTTGCCCAGTTGCAATAGTTGAACCGATCGTTTCAACACTTGAAGCAATCATTCACCCTATCCATGAGTCGATCGAATCACCACCTGAGCCGATCGGTTCACCAAGCTGAGCCGATTGGTTCATTACATGAGCCGATCGGTTGGGAGTACAGATTGTGCAGAATCAGTCAATTGCAGTTTCAATCAATCTGATACTCTAATCAATTAGTCCAACACCTTGAACACTATTATATTGAGCTATCGATTAATTGAGTGTTTAATTGAACTACTAAACTCCTTTAGTAATCAATCTAAACATTGTTTGTGGACAAACTCCTATTCCAAGTTAAATCCTATGTGTGTGACCTTGCAGGTCCATTTCATGTTGGTAGTGAAAGTCCATAACACTTATGACTTCACAAGCAAAGAGTGGTGCCTAGTCACACATCAATGCTACCCAAGTGAAATAGAAAGTTGGAGAACAACTTTCAATCCTACAATCTGTGAATGGTGTTATAGTGAATGTATAATTCCTTTGTCATTAATATCCTGAATGAACTCGAGGCATGGAACAGTCATCCTGTCAACATTCATTCATTTCCTTGATCTCAGAGCAGACTGGGTGAGATGTGTGTGACATCAATATCACATATTGATTCACACGTGCATGTGCTTGCCTTCCTCAATCCTACTCATCAAGTGGCCAAGGACATCAAACTCCCTCAGGAGGGACAAATCCCATATCTATCACTCACCCCTCAAAAGCCCCATGTGTCAAAGCCACCCAATCATCACCTTTATAACAACCCATGTTTCAGGACTGCGTTTGATGATGCCAAAGTGTACCCAACAACATGTGTTGAGTGTAGTGATTTCAAGTCTAAGAATCACACTCACCACCATCATTGTGAGAGCTGACTATGACTACCAAGTCATGGTTCCATGTGTCACTCTCACAGTGGGTCTGTCTGGTACCTTGTTCTCTAACAAGTACCTATGTGCTTGGTTTGATATCACTATATCATGACTAATGAGATTTTGTCATCAACCAACACACAATCTAGTCTTTAGTGTTATTGATGTCTATGTTTATTTCCACAATAACAACCGACTAGGGACTAAACAAGAATGAATACGCTTAACATATGTATGATCTCATCGTTCAGGTCCTCAACCCAAAAGCATACGTCATTGAGTAAAACAATTCTTTAGACATCTATCATGTTACACCATCATCTTAGAAATAGTTTAAACATATAGATCGGAAATTGCCTTTATTATTATTCAAATCATTTACAAAGTATCCCATTGCAATCATCATATGACTTGCTCTATGGGCATACATACCAACAGACTCCCACTTGCACTTAGAGCTAGTCACCAAGGAACCTCAATCATTGTGACCTAGCATGACCATCATGCTTCTGCTGAGAAAGGGCCTTCGTCAGTGGATCAGCTATGTTGTCTTGAGTTGGTACTTTGCAAATCTTCACATCTCCTCATTGTACGATCTCTCATATGAGATGGAAGCTCTGCAGTATGTGCTTGGACCTCTAATGTGATCTGGGTTCCTTAGCTTATGCAATAGCTCCATTATTGTCACAATAAAGCTCAATTGCATCACAGCTACTGGGAACTACACCAAGTTCAGAAATGAACTTCCTGATCCACACTACCTCCTTTGCTGCATGTGAAGCAGCAATATACTCGGCCTCTGTAGTAGAATCGACAACTGTTTCTTGCTTGGAGCTCTTCCAGCTCACAGCTCCATTATTAAGGCAAAACACAAATCCTGACTGTGATCGATAATCATCTTTATCGGTTTGGAAGCTTGCATCGGTGTAACCCTTTACAACCAGCTCTTCCTCGTCGTCGTAAACAACAAACTGATCCTTAGTCCTTCGCAAGTACTTGAGGATGTTCTTCCCGGCTTTCCAGTGAGCATCCCCAGTATCTGACTGGTACCTTCTCGTCATGCTGAGAGCATACGAGACATCTGGGTGTGTGCAAAACATAGCGTACATGATGGATCCGATGGCTGATGCATATGGGATCCCATTCATACACTCCCTCTCTTTACAAGATTGGGGACATTGAGCTCTAGAGACGGTAACTCCATGTAGCATGGGGATGTTTCCTCTCTTTGAGTTCTCCATGCTTAACTGCTTCAGCACTTTGTCAATGTGCGTGCTCTGACTTAGTCCGAGAAGCCTTCTAGATCTATCTCTATAGATCTTAATTCCTAGAATGTAGGATGCTTCTCCTAAGTCCTTCATTGAGAAAGTATTCCCAAGCCATGTCTTTACCTTCTCTAAGGCTAAGACATCATTTCCCATCAAAAGTATGTCATCCACATACAATATGAGGAATGTGGTCGAGCTCCCACTAACCTTCTTGTACACACAAGGTTTGTCTTCATTTTGAATAAATCCAAACACTTTGACTTCCTCATCAAATTGAAGATTCCAACTCTGAGATGCTTGCTTCAATCCATAGATTGACCTTTGCAGCTTACAGACTTTATTAGCATTCTTTGGATCTACAAAACCTTCAGCCTGTGTCATGTACATCCTCATTTGTATTCCCGTTAAGGGATGTGGTTTTAACATCCATCTGCCAAATCTCATAGTCATAATAAGCTGTAATAGCAAGCATGATCTTGATGGACTTAATCATGGCAACTGGAGAAAAGGTTTTGTCATAGTCAACACCTTGAACTTGTTGAAATCCCTTCGCAACCAATCTGCCTTTATAAGTTTGCACATTTCCATCCATGTCGGTCTTCTTCTTAAAGACCCACTTGCACCCTATGGGTTTTACCCCTTCGGGTGGTTCCACCAGAGTCCATACTTTGTTGGAGTACATGGATTTCATCTTGGATCTCATGGCTTCAAGCCATTTCTCAGAATCTGGTCCCTCCATAGCCTCTACGTAGGTAGTTGGATCATCATCTATGATCAACTCACCACCTTCTTGAGTTACAAGGTATCCACACCTCTCAGGTTCAAGGCGGGTCCTACTAGATCTACGAGGTCCTTGTGTTACCTGAGGAGAATGAAATTCCACAACACCTTGTGAATCTCCATTTTCCTCTTGTACATCTATCGGTTCTATGTTTTCTTGTTGGGCTTGAACCTCTTCAAGCTCTATTTTCCTCCCACTGTTTCCTTTGGAAATAAATTCCTTCTCTAGGAATACAGCATCCCTAGCAACAAACACTTTGTTGTCAGTAGGGTGGTATAGATAATATCCCTTGGTCTCCTTGGGATATCCAACAAAATAACATTTATCAGACTTGGGTCCAAGCTTATCAGGAAACATTTTCTTAATGTAAGCCTCACAACCCCATATCTTCATCAAAGACAAATTGGGACGCTTCCCGGTCCATATCTCATATGGTGTCTTTTGAACCGATTTAGATGGTACTCGGTTAAGTGTAAACGCGGAAGTTTTAAGAGCATAACTCTAGAAGGAAATTGGAAGATCAGAAAAACTCATCATTGATCGCACCATATCTAACAATGTGTGATTCCTTCTTTCAGACACACCATTATGTGGTGGTGTTCCAAGCGGAGTCCATTGTGATACAATACCATGGGCTCACAGAAGGTCCTCAAACTCATGGCTTAAGTATTCTCCACCTCGATCGCATTGAAGTGCCTTAATACTTTTACCAAGTTGGTTCTGTACTTCATTCATGAAATCCTTGAACCTTTCAAGGGTTTTTGACTTATGTTTCATCAGGTACACATAGCCATACCTACTAAAGTCATTAGTAAAGGTAATGAAGTACTGATACCCACCTCAGACATTTGTTCTAAAAGGCCCACATACATCAGTATGTATGAGTCCTAATAGATCACTAACTCTCTCACCTTTACCTGAAAAGGGAGTCTTGGTCATCTTGCCCAATAAACAAGATTCACATGCCTCTATTGATTCATAATCAAAAGAGTCTAGATAACCATCTTTATGGAGTCTAGAAATGCGCTTCTTATTTATGTGCACTAGACGACAATGCCAAAGATATGTTTTGTTTGAGTCATTGAGTTTTTGCTTTTTGGTGTTTATGTTGTATACACTTGTCTCCAAATCGATCAAGTATAGACCATAAGACATTGTGGCACTGCCATAAAAGATCCCATCTTTAGAAATGGAACAATTTCCATTCTTAATAAGAAATTAAAATCCATCTTTGTCCAAACAAGAGACGGAAATGATATTCCTATTTATGGCAGGTACATAATAGCAGTTCTTCAACTCTATTATTAGCCCGCTTGGTAGAGTTAACTCATAGGTTCCTACGGCACTGGAGGCAACCCTTGCCCCATTAGCAACTCGTAGTTCAACCTCACCTTTCCCTAAAGGCCTACTTCTCTTAAGATCCTTCACATTTGAACAAATGTGAGATCCACATCCGGTATCAAGTACCCATGACGAAGAAGTAGTAAAGTTAATCTCTATCACGTATACACCAGAAGTAGAGATATCTATCTCTGACTTCTTCTTCCATCGTTCCTTCCATCCTCTCCATGTAGAAGAAATTGGTTTGGCGAGAGAACCCTTCTCTCCCTTACCATTCGTTCCATTTATCTCTATCAATGAACTTTCTTTCCTCTTCACCAACACATTAAGCATACATAGAGTGGATTCAAAGGCTCCTAGTATATCTAGATTGTGCAAAACACTTCTCACAGTCCTCAACCAGTTATGGAATTTATTCTCAATTAATTTTCCCATTTTTAAAGATGATTCATTTGCCATTCTATAAGAGAAAATTGCATTTTGTCAAAACTCCTTTTGATTTGATTTGAATAAATTTGACGATAGTTAATTAGGCCTTTAATTAATTACCTCTCCCACTATTTTGACTCAAATTGACATCCCTCACCATCAATTCAGAAGATTACATCGCACAATCTTCTAGTGGGTCAAGATCCATATTTCATCAAGTCATGAGTCAACTTTGGCTGATCGCCCATAATCTTGACTATTTAGGTAGGCCATCATGCCAATTGCATCATATGCAACTCTTGATGAATGAACATGCGCAACACCTTGCCATGAACATTTTGTGCCTCTGGGCTTAGATGCTCTAAGAATCACCAGTTAAGTCTATCCCGAATGCCGACACGGTAAACATGCACCCTGCTTTGGCAGAACCTGCATGTCGACCCTTCACACTTCCACAATATGGACGGCGCATCATGCTTTGACATAGCCTACGCTTGGTCGATCGAGTTTTCCATGTGTGTCGATAATGGAAGGCGTATAAGACTTAATATTTTAATGAGGAATTTGGTTTTTATATACATATACATATCCAATCACCACAATATATATTATGTATCATATACATGCTATATCCCACAGAAAACATGCAAAATGATAAAAGCAATGATTATGGCCATCCTATTGTGATTCCTCAAGCCAAGAGGAATCACAGTAATCTAGGTCTACATCATATGCAACCAGTACAAGATGAAATATGTGCCTACCTTTCTGGGTTTGATCAACTCATCTCCATGACTGATCGGCTCGCCATCAAGTTGGTTGTTCGGGTGCCACCAGCCGATCGACTGGCGCCTCCAGCCGATCGGTTCACCAGTCGTTGTTCATCTCCTCAAGTCACCACCCGCTCGTATCGCTCCTCGAATCGGTCATCTGGAACACCAACTGATCAGTTCACGTCTTGAACCGATCGTCTCAGGTCGTCTGTCGTTCTTTGACATAACAATAAATAAAATCTATCCTATTTACAATTGAATTGTGAAACCCCGAGTTACATTTGGTGGGAGCAAAGGTAGGAAAAGAAATCTTGAATTATTTTGAGTTACATCAGGAATGAGAGAACGAGAATCGGTGCGCAGACCGAGATGCAAGCAACCACATACAACCACACACAGATATAGGGTTTATAGGCCATAACCATGCTACACATCCACCACAAAACTCGTTTAAGGGCGACGCATAATGAGTGCATTAATATTACATATCATATATGTATATTTGGTATTTGTGGATTGGACATGCATAAAGCCAATTTTATTCATATTGTTTGCAATAAATAAAGGCGACAAACCAAAATCGATCATAATGATAATCCTAAAATATAGAGCACTTGACATGGCTATGATACCACTGTTGGGTTTTAGAGGAGGCAGAGAAGCAGTGGAAACAAAAAATATCTCCCCAAAACCCAGAACAAAAGGAATCGCGTCAACATCAATACAATAGAAAAGATGGTTTGTGGATGCATACCGTGTTCCGAGGCTTGCTCGGTGACTGTACCTCGCGCCTTGTGCGGTCTTCACCTCCGGTCTTGGACGGTGTCTGTGCAGCTCCTGGTCACACCGGGACTGAAGACTCCTGGTCTCACCGGGACTGTCGGGATTGAAAGTTGTCCTCCGAGCGACAGAGGTCTCCTGCCTCTACAGTCGTCCACATGGACTGCCTGGAACTCCGATCTCCTTGTCCCACAAGGAATCGGAAGGAGTCGCACCCTCCTGTCGGCGTACTAGTCGCCAACACACTCTCCTGCTACCAATCACTTTCTACAGTTGTCTTTCCCTTGTTGTGCCTCCCTTATTGGGTAGCACTTACTAAGGCTCTCTTGATTACCAAAACCAGAGAGAACAACAACTTCACAGAGCAACTGGTTGCACTGGGTTGTACTTTGAGAAGCCCCCAATACCCCTATATTTATAGAAGGGTCATGGGACAGGGTTCTCTATCCCGGGCAATGCGGGACTAAAGCAGGAGTAGAAGGGTTCAAGATTTTCCACAAAAACAACCAGCTCGCAACCTGAACTGATCGTTTCACAACTGAAACGGTCAGTTGGGGATCTAAGCCGGTCAGTTGACACCTCAACCTATCGGTTGGGACCCATGAACCGATCGGTTCATTTCTGAACCTGTCAGTTCGTGGTCCTGATCAGTTCCCGATTGACTTTCCTTCTTTTGTTTCCAATTGGTATCGAATACCATTCCTTGTTCCAATCAAATTGGGCAAGTGAAATGAAAAGACATTTCTCACCAATCTTACTTTCCCAACTTGCCCGGTTGCAACAGTTGAACCGATCATTTCAACACTTGAAGCAATCATTCACCCTGTCCATGAGTCGATCAACTCACCACCTGAGTCGATTGGTTCACCAAGTTGAGCCAATCGGTTCATCACATGAGCCGATCGGTTGGGAGTACAGATTGTGCAGAATCAGTCAATTGCAGTTTCAATCAATCTGATACTCTAATCAATCAGTCCAACACCTTGAACACTATGATATTGAGCTATCGATTAATTGAGTGTTTAATTGAACTACTAAACTCCTTTAGTAATCAATCTAAACATTGTTTGTGGACAAACTCATATTCCAGGTTAAATCCTATGTGTGTGACCCTGCAGGTCCATTTCATGTTGGCAGTGAAAGTCCATAACACTTATGACTTCACAAGCAAAGAGCGGTGCCTAGTCACACATCAGTGCTACCCAAGTGAAATAGAAAGTTGGAGAACAACTTTCAATCCTACAATCTGTGAATGGTGTTATAATGAATGTATAATTCCTTTGTCACTGATATCCTGAATGAACTCGAGGCATGGAACAGTCATCCTGTCAACATTCATTCATTTCCTTGATCTCAGAGCAGACTGGGTGAGATGTGTGTGACATCAATATCACATATTGATTCACACGTGCATGCACATGCCTTTCTCAATCCTACTCATCAAGTGGACAAGGACATCAAACTCCCTCAAGAGGGACAAATCCCATATCTATCACTCACCCCTCAAAAGCCCCATGTGTCAAATCCACCCAATCATCACCTTTATAACAACCCATGTTTTAGGACTGTGTTTGATGATGTCAAAGTGTACCCAACGACATGTGTTGAGTGTAGTGATTTAAGGTCTAAGAATCACACTCACCACCATCATTGTGAGAGCTGACTGTGACTACCAAGTCATGGTTCCATGTGTCACTCTCACGGTGAATCTGTCCGGTACCTTGTTCTCTAACAAGTACCTATGTGCTTGGTTTGATATCACTATATCATGACTAATGAGATTCTATCATTAACCAACACACAATCTAGTCTTTAGTGTTATTGATGTCTATGGTTATTTCCACAATAACAAATGACTAGGGACTAAACAAGAATGAATACTCTTAACATTTGTATGATCTCATCGTTCAGGTCCTCAACCCAAAAGCATACGCCATTGAGTAAAACAATTCTTTAGACATCTATCATGTTACACCATCATCTAGAAACAGTTTAAACATATAGATCAGAAATTTACTTTATTATTATTCAAATCATTTACAAAGTATCCCATTACAATCATCATATGACTTTCTCTATGGGCATACATACCAACATCTCATACAGCTTGGGAATGATCATCCTCTAGTGGCTCAAGCTCCACTGAAGATGGAAATAGCCACCTTGCAATCATGGCCTCCACAAGTGAAGATATTGGTGAGGTATGTGAGTTAAGCTTGCATAACTTAGCTAAAGAAACTCTTATTGATATTCTTGTTACTACTCGTTCTTCTTATTCTGAATGTAAATCTAAAAAGAAAAGTTTGGGTAAAATCATTGATGATTTGTATGCTAAACTTGATATTCTTGGGAAAAATGAGAAAATTCATCTTGAGAGCATTGATTCCTTCCAAGGCCAGTTTCTTGATCTTGAGCTCCAATACAATGGAGTTGAAGTAGAGAATGGTGTCTATATTAAGAACAATGCATCCCTTAAGGAAGACAACTGAAAGTGCCTTAATGAGCTTAAGTTACTTAAAACTGAAAATGTTGAACTTAAGATTATTAGTGATGCTCATAAAGATGAGAGGGATGTTCATCTTAAAGAAATTCAATTTCTTAAATCTAAAAATGCTAGGTTTCTTGGTAAAGTTAATTATTTACCTTCTAGACCTATTTTTCATAGTTATCATGTTTTTTCCATTATTTCTGAAAAGGATTCTTATCTGAAAAAACCCCTCTATTTAGAGGTTAGAGGCCAACCTTGTTCACACTAGAGATGATCTTGCTAGCTTGACTTCTATTGTTATATCTCTCACTAATGATAATCATAGAATTAGAGCCTCTCTGCAAAAATTCCTCAAAGGAAAAAACTCCCTAAATGAAATCCTTGACCATTCTACCAAACAAAGTGGTACTAGTGGTTTCAGATTTGTAGGGGGATCTCCTAAGAGCAAGAGTAAGGCCAAAGGTAAGAAAAAGAGTAAGGAAGCTTACTTTTTCATTGGAGAGTCTTATGGCTCTAAGAACCCTATAATTTGTTCTCCTTACAAAAGTGATGATTGTTATTCTACTTATTGTCCTTACAAGTCTAAGGGAACCAATCGAAAGATGAAAGGGTCCCAGGCTAACACCGGATCCCCAAGTTTGAGTTAGGAATGGACACTATCCTTTCTTGCACGAAAAAGGGAAATTGATTGTTGATAGTGGCTGCACAAAGCACATGACAAGTGATATAGGCCATTTCAATAAGTTCACAAAGTATAAAGGAGGTTTGGTCACTTTCAGGGATAACAAGAAAGGTAAGGTAAAAGGTGAGGGTGATGTAGGTGAATCCTTGAGTATCAAGAATGGTCTCTTTGTGGATGGCATACATCACAATTTAATAAGTGTCATTCTATTATGTGATAATGGTTACCTTGGGCTATTTACTTCTTTTGAATGCTTGCTCCTAGATTCCCTCACCTATCTGGCATATATTAGGAAACTAGAAATGGTAATCTTTATGTTATTGTTCTTGACTCTATTAAACCTATTGTTGGTAAATGCTTTGTAGTCAATTCGAATGATATTTGCCTTTGGCATCGTCAGCTAGGTAATGTAAATATGCATCAATTAAAGAAGTTGAGCAAAAAGAACTTGGTCAAGGGACTACCCAAATTAGATTTTCAAAAGGATGAAGAACGCCAACCTTTTCGATGATTTCTCTCGATATACTTTGACCTTCTTCCTCTTTTCTTAGAGTGATACACTTGATGTTTTCTCTAGTTTTTGCAAATAAGTTGAAAATGAAGCTTCTTGTCAGATTGTTTCCATCCGTAGTAATTACGGGGGAGAATTTGAAAATTATATTTTTGAATGTTTTTGTGTAGAATTCATATATGCACATAACTTTTCTTCACCTCAATCACCTTAATAAAATGGGGTTGTAGAGAGGTAAAATAGGCCACTATAGGAAATGGATAGGACCATGCTTTTAGAATATGACACTCCAAAGAAGTTTTGGGCCAAAGCCATTAGTACCTCATATTTTGTACAGAATTGGGTTTTCACGCATCCTTCTTTGAAGAAAACCCCCATGAGCTATGGCATGGTAGGAAGCCTTCTCTCGAGTATTTTGACATTTTTGGGTGTCCTTGTTTTGTTTTGAAAATGAAACATTTATTTGAAAAGTTTGATCTGAAATCGTTCAAGGCTTTATTTCTTGCTATAGCACTACCATCAAGGCTTATTGAGTGTATAATGTTGATCTATCTAAAGTAGAAGAATCTATTAATGTCAAATTTATTGAGACTAAACCCTCTTTTCCAAGGACATTGTAAATGATAATTATGCAGATGAAGTGATTCCTATCTCATAAGAACTCAACATTACTTAAAAAGGAAAAGAGGTGGCCACTCAAGTAAAAGACATGGATGAATAAAAGAAGGATCCAACTCTACACTTTGCAAAGAATCATCCAAAAGAGTTGATGATAGGTACCCTTTTAAAAGAGTGAAGATGCGGGTTGTCTACAACTAGGAGCAAGCAAACAATGGCTTAATATCACAACTCAAGACAAAGAATATCAAAGAAGATCTTGGGGATGATGAGTGGATCCTAGTCATGTAAGAAGAATTGGAGCAATTTGAGAATAACAAAGTGTGGACTCTAGTTCTAAGACCATGTGATAGAAAGATCATAAGCACCAAGTGGGTCTACCACAACAAGCTAGATGAAAGTGGCAAGGTGGTAAGAAACAAAGTAAGGTTAGTGTCTCAAGGCTACAATTAGCATGAAGGTATAGCTTTTGATGAAACATATGAAACTATAGCAAGACTTGAATCCATTCGTATGTTGCTTACTTTTTCTAGTTACAAGAATTTTCTTCTTTATCAAATGGATGTTAAAAGTGCATTTTTGAATGGTATAATTGAGGAGGGAGTGTATGTTGCACAACCTCTAGACTTTGAACATGATAGTTTACCTAACCATATTTATATATTGCAAAAAGATCTCTATGGCCTCAAACAAGCACCTCGATCTTGGTATGAGAAATTAAAGAACTTTTTGTAAGATCATGGGTATATCATGGGAAAAGTAGATTCTACCTTGTTTCTCAAACACACTTCTAACAATTTTCTTATCATTCAAATTTATGTCGATGATATCATTTTTTCATAACTAATATTGATCTTTGCAAGGAGTTTAGTGATCTTATGTAGAGTGAGTTCGAGATGAGAACGATGGGTAAGATTATATTCTTCCTTGGCTTTCAAATCAAGCAAACTAAAGATGGGAACTTCATCAACCAAGGAAAGTATGCAAGTGAGATACTCAAGTGCTTTGGGATAGAGAACACCAAGCCGATGGACATCCCCATGTCAAACACCGCCAAACTTGATAAAGATGAAGAAGGTGAGAAAGTGGTGAGAAGATCTATAGAGGTATGATAGGAAGTTTACTTTACTTAGCTGCCTCTAGACCTGACATAATGATTTGTGTTGGATTTTGTGCTCGCTTTCAATTAAATCCCAAGAAATCACATCTTATAGTTGTTAAGTGGATTTTAAGGTACTTAGCCAAAACCCAAAATTTTAGACTATGGTATCCCAAGTCAAGGGACTTTACTCTTATTACTTATAGTGATGTTGAATACGTAGGATGTTTGATTGATAGAAAGTTCACAAGTGACACTTGCTTCCTCATAGGACCATGCTTGGTGTCTTGGTTTTCCAAGAAATAGAGCATAGTGGCTTTATCAACTACCGAGGCTGAATACATTGCAACTGGGAGTTTTTTTTTCCAAGTTCTATGGATGAAGAAAATGCTCCAAGATTTTAACATTTATTTTGATGGTTGTCCCATTTATTGTGATAATACTAGTGCAATTAATTTATCTTACAATCCTACATTTCATAGTGGATCTAATCATATAGAGGTTCATCATCATTTTCTTCGTTATCACATTGCCAAGAAGGATTTTTATATCACACATGTGGACACGGAAAATTAGTTGGTAGACATTTTTACTAAACCTCTAGATAGAGAGCAATTTATTTTATTAGATCTAAACTGCTTATAAATTCTTTGGATGAATCTTATATGCCTTCTAGATAGTTGTTATCTATCCTATATTCTTTTCTTATGTCTTTTTCACCCTTGCTTTTCATGTTCTTATGCCTTGTTTTTCACTTGTTTTGGGTATTTTTTGCAAATGATGGTTTTATTGCTAAATCGTACCGAATGATAAATGATATGTGCCTAAGTATGTCTAAAATGAAAAATGGACTAGAAAATAAATTTAATTAGCACTAAAATGGATAGAAATTAAGATTTCTAAGTTTGGGATAGACTTTCTGTCAGTCGAGTTGCAAACTCGGCTAATTGGTGGCCGAGAGCTTTTGTAAAAAGTCATTTGGTCGAGTTTCCATCTCACAAAACTCGACCGATGTCCAGGCTAGAGGGAACTTAAGTAGGGTTTGGCTGACTTTTCTCCCTCTCAACTAGATAAAAATTGATCGATTCCCCCCTCTAGTTCTCTCAAGCTCTCAACCCTATCCCCGACCTTCCTTCTCCCAACCCTAGTCAGCCTCATTTGATGTTCGTAGCTCTTTTTCCTATCAACCCTAGGTGGTGATATTCTGATGTTTTGACTCTCATTCCTTATCTCACCTCCATGGCTTCAAATAGGAGAAAGAGAGTCGGCCTTGATACAGTACCTTCATCCTCTTGCAACTCTCGCCTCATTCCCTATGAAAATATCTTCTTTGTCTTAACCGAAACTCTAAATCAATACAAGGACCTCCTTCCTAGGAATCCCTTTCCATTCTGTGCTTTGTTTGAGCCTAGACCCACTAAGTGAAAAAATCATAGACCAGGTAGCCAAGTTGCTTTATGATCATCACTTAGCTTCCCTGAGTGTCAAACACCAGTTCTTTCATGATTCCATCAGAAGAACTAAGGAGGTTCATGTGTTGTACGCTAATTTTTTGAGGAATTGTGACACTCTCTTATCCCCATTGAATACTCAAGTGATTCTTACTTCTATGATTTTTGGTAAGAAACTCTCAATCTCAGAAGATACCTTGAATATTTTTTTCACTGGTACTGAGGTAACTGCCACATGGAGGAAGGATGATTGATAACATCAGTTTTTGTGACGTTTTTGCCCTTTATTTTGTTATCAAAACTGCCCTTTTTCTTCTATTTTCCTCTATTTTATTAGCATTTTCGCAATAATTGGCCAAGCAAAGCTCTTACCCCGATTTTCCTATCTTTTACAGAATTTTCCTCGCTTTTGTGCAATATGGCCGATTCCGGCCCATGAATAAGTCCAGACCCGTCTCGGCCTCCCTGACGCCCGATACAGCCTCTGCCCGACACGGGCTGGGCGACACAAGATGCTCGACGAGGAGATGTCGCGCGACAGGAATGTGTCGGCCGACATACCTTCTACCCGACAGGGAGCCAAAGCCGCCTCGACGACCCAGCTCGTCAGGCGACACAGCCACCCACCGGCAGGCGTGCCACCCGCCACGTGACCAATAACCAGCACCTTGCGACGAGAAATGCTTGTATCGGTCGTCCATCTCCATTGACCGGCGTACAAGGGAGCTACGTGGCGCTTCGAGCACCATGTCTTCCCACCAACCAGCTGACTATAAATAGCAGCTACAGGGAGCCGAAAAGATGGCTTGCACGGCTCGCACAGCTCGCATAGTTCGCAAAGGTTGGAACAGTTCGCATTCGGACAACTGACAGTTAGACAGTTGGGAGCTTGAGCGAGGAAACTCCGAGAGCACCCATATCGTGCCCCAGTGTTTGTCTCGGGCGACACTAGGTGAGCTTCTCCTCATCCCGAGAGGGAGGGGACAGTTCACTTAGGACCGTCCCAGGCGACACTGCTGGCCGATATCGGCCGACATCACTGCTCGACACAAGTGACCGACATCAATAATGCTTAGCTCTTAACCCGACACGATATCAACCCTATACGCTTAGTCTATCAAACGTGCCGCCCGAGAGGGTGTGTCGTCTGACATGAGCGTATCGGCCAGAGCCCTTGACTGATGCAGTCCCCAGTCGGCCCGTGCCGCCCGAGAGGGTGTGTCGCCCGACACCTCTGTATCGGGCTAGGCCTCTGACCGATATCGGGCAGGAGAGCTACAGCACCCTGTCGCCGTTCTACATCAAGGAGGCAACACTTATCTTTAAATTCTGTTATTTAATTCTTTGTTTATGCAATGAATTAAGACCTTTAAATGTTTATGGAAATGGAAAGATTCAATTACTTGTTGCTCTATGCTTGGTGTACAATGTTGGATGACTGCTCTGTTTAATATCCGAACCCTAGCTTGCATGATTTGGATCACGTTTCGATTAGCTACCGAACCGTTTTCCCGTCGCAACAACTTCGAGAGTTGTGTTGCGGCTCTAGCGTTTGGTCCGATTCTGGAGTACGAGAGTGCCTGGAACGGAGCTGTTTTCTGTAACATTCCACTCTAACTGAAGCCCAGCTACCTTGAGAGGGGTGTTGATGTAGAGGTTAGAGGTACCCGCTCTGAGAGGAGGGGTGCAGGGTGTTACCGCTACCGCTTGTTTTACTACAGTCTTATCCTCCGATCCTTGCCTGAGCTCTAGTCTTTATCTTTCTGCTTCTGTTGCATGAAAACCCCTAAAAACTGCTAAATGACTAAAACCTTAAATCTCTCTTGTAGCTCCATTTGGAGATAGTTTTCTTATTTATTTCGTGACATCTTACCGTTCCCTTTCGGGAATTTATATCTCTTTATACCTACCGGAGTGTAGCGTGTCGATTTATGGTTCTCAACACTACCCCCTTGTCCCTATGTTCGACCCCGTATGACTACTTCGACCCCGTGAGCAAAGTTGTGGGGGCCTAGAAGGATTCGGGTTTATAAATGTAAAAGCTCGACTACCTCAAATCCGCCTCCAATTTTGGACGCGCGATTTAGGCCAGTCAAATTTTTGGTGCCGTTGTCGGGGACAAGGCAATAGCGGTACTGTAAGACGAACCTGAATCCACTAACTACACTCCTGTGCCTCAAGCTTAGAGATAAGCTTGACAGCACTCTTTTTCCTTTTTCTTTTCGTAGTATTATACTTTGCTTTAAATAAAAATTTCAATTTTCTAAAGTTGATTTTCCATGCCTTTTCAGAAACTCTGAAGATCTGCGACTTGTTCCGCCAAGCTTTGAGACATGTCTCGCTGCGAGCAGTCCCTTTCTGCGGATGAATGTCAGGGCAAGGGCAAGAGGTCAAGCCAGCCTAACTTGGTTGGCCAGCTTTCTGCCTATATAAAGAGACAGGATGCCATCATCAGCCGACTGGTGCAGAACACGCTCCCTAGCCTTGGGGCTCTGGATTCAATGCAGTGCCAGATGGCCAGCTTGCAGACGCGTCGGCGCGAGGTTGATCAGCGACTGACCCAGATGGATTCTCTGATGAAGAATCCTGCAATAAAAGCACTCCCACACCCTGAATCTGCCGTAATGGCAGTTCTGAGGTCTGGAAGGACGCTGGAGCGCCCTGATGAAGCCAGGCCCGAGCCTGAGCAAAGGCTTGAGGGTGCAGATCCAGCAGAAGGAGAAGAAAGACAGGAAGACGTTCGGGAGTCTGCGCAAGGTTCCCCTGAGGAGCTACCTAGCAGAAGGAATGCCTACGCTCCTAGGATCCCATTCCCGTACAAACTAATAAAGGCGAATCTGAAGAAGCGTCACGAAAGGTTCATGGACTCGATCAGAAAACTGCATCTTGAAGTCCCCTTCCTTGATGCCCTGGAGGAGATGCCTACGTACGCCAAGTTCCTCAAGGACCTTATCACGAAGAAGAGAAGGGGAGGAAGGATAGAGACAGTGCAGCTAGCTTCTGCCTCTTCCGCCTTCCTCAAACCCGACTTACCAAATAAGAGAAGGGATCCCGGAGCTTTCACAATCCCTTTCTCCATCGGGGACAATGTCGAGCGCAAAGGTCTAGCGGACTTGGGGGCAAGCATTAGCCTCATGCCTCTAAGTTTCGCACGAAGGGTGGGCTTGACCGAATGGTTGTAACCAGCATGCGGATTCAACTGGCGGACCACACCTTTAAGAGACCTGTTGGCATTGTCGAATATGTTCCGGTAAGGGTTGGCAATTTCTTCATCCCTTGCGATATAGTAGTCATGGATACAGCTGAAGACCTCCGGTGCCATGTACATCGGAACCTTTGACACCCGTTGAATGCATAGTTCGAAAATATTACGATGAAGTGTCAAAGATGATCGATCCATTCCTGAACATACAGGGAGGCACATGGCACGGACTCCAGTTCTGCCACCGCAGTCCGCAGCAAGTTGCCTTATCCAACAACTGCGGCATTTTCGTCCTGGAGTGGATGGCAAATGAAGCGACGCCTGACCAACTCCAACACATAGGATACCACAGCAAACGAGGAGAATATGTGTGGGAGATCCTCTCTAATGCAGGCACGACCTCACTAGAATAAACATCACCTCACCTTATCTACTTCACAACTCTGGGGACAGAGTGTGGAGTAAGTTTGGGGGGGTACCATGTTCCAGTGAGGGAGGTACAAATTTCCTTCCTCTTCCACTTTGTTCTTTCATTCTTTTTGTCCCATATTCGTTATTCTTTTACGTACATATACACTTTCAGTTTTGTACATATACGTTTTCATACCAAAATTTTGAAAATTTTGAAAAATTCTTTTGTCTATATCACCCCTATGCATATGTACAAAGTTGATGTAATAATAATGAAAATTTTTTGTTACTTTTTGCAAAGTTTATTTTCTTTGTGCTAAATTTGATGCAAGTCCTATTATATCTTTTTGATAATGCTGCTCCAAACAAACAAAACAGTATACTTTGCCATGTCAAAAATTTCAAAAATATAATAATCTTGCGAACAGCTAAGAGATAAGTATGGAGAAGGAAAAAGCTGCCCAAACAGCGGAAATCTCTTTGTTTCCCTCACCCAACAAAATCCCAAAAAAAAGAGAGAGAGAAGCCTCGAGAGAGTGAATAAAAGCATGAGAGTTGTGCCCAATAAAAGAAAAAAAAATATATATATACACCTCTTGTTTTCCAAAAGTACCCATCTTTAGGCATGGTAGATCCGGGGTAGTGGTACGTAGGATGTGAAAACACTGCTCTAAAGCCAACTGGCTTGGACTGCAGGGACCATTTGCCCATTAACGGACCCTTACCTGGATGGACTGATGGGAAACAAGAATGAAAAACCCAAAAAGCCTTAGCCTACCCTATACACAACTTTCTGCCCCGAAAATAAAGCTGTTTGGTGCGTAAGCTAACTTCGGAATCATACAACAAAGTCTCGCTGAAGCTGTAGCGAAAATTTTTATTGAAATAATAAGGCTAGGAAACGCGTAGTCTTTTGTTTGAGTGAAGCAAAATCATCTCTAAAGGCATTACTACACTTGTTTTACCTCTTGGCCTGAACGTTATCCGAGCAAAAAGAAGCATCACAAAAATATAGTTTAAATATTGATTGAGGACAATCAAAATGCTAAGTTTGGGGGAGTTGATAACATCAGTTTTTGTGACATTTTTGCACTTTATTTTGTTATCAAAACTGCCCTTTTTCTGCTATTTTCCTCTATTTTATTAGCATTTTCGCAATAATTGGCCAATCAATGCTCTTACTCCGATTTTCCTATCTTTTACAGAATTTTCCTCACTTTTGTGCAATAAGGCCGATTCCGGCCCCTGAATAAGTCCAGACCCGTCTAGGCCTCCCTGACGCCCGATACAGCCTCTGCCCGATACGGGCTGGGCGACACAAAGATGCTCGACGAGGAGATGTCGCGTGACAGGAACGTGTCGGCCGACACACCTTCTACCCGACAGGGAGCCAAAGCCGCCTCGACGACCCAGCTCGTCGGGCGACACAGCCACCCACCAGCAGGCGTGCTGCCCGCCACGTGACCAATAGCCAGCACCTTGCGACGAGAAATGCTTGTATCGGCCGTCCATCTCCATCGACCGGCGTACAAGGGAGCTACGTGGCGCTTCGAGCACCATGTCTTCCCACCAACCAGCTGACTATAAATAGCAGCTACAGGGAGCCAAAAAGACGGCTCGCACGGCTCACACAGCTCGCACAGTTTGCAAAGGTCAGAACAGTTCACATTCGGACAACTGACAGTTAGACAGTTGGGAGCTTGAGCGAGGAAACTCCGAGAGCACCCGTATCGTGCCCCAGTGTTCGTCTCGGGCGACACTAGGTGAGCTTCTCCTCATCTCGAGAGGGAGGGGACAGTTCACTTAGGAACGTACCGAGTGACACTACGGGCCGATATCGGCTGACATCACTACCTGACACAAGTGACCGACATCAATAATGCTTAGCTCTTAGCCCGACACGATATCAACCCGATACGCTTAGTCTATCGAATGTGCCGCCCGAGAGGGTGTGTCGTCTGACATGAGCGTATCGGCAAGACCCCTTGACCGATGCATTCGCCAGTCGGCGTGTGCCGCCCGAGAGGGTGTGTCGCCCGACACCTCTGTATCGGGCTAGTCCTCTGACTGATATCGGGCAGGAGAGCTACAGCACCCTGTCGCCATTCTACATCAAGGAGGCGACACCTATCTTTTAATTCTGTTATTTAATTCTTTTTTTATGCAATGAATTAAGACCTTTAAATGTTTATGGAAATGGAAAGATTCAATTACTTGTTGCTCTATGCTTGGTGTATGATGTTGGATGACTGCTCTGTTTAATATCCGAACCCTAGCTTGCATGATTTGGATCACGTTTCGATTAGCTACCAAACCGTTTTCCCGTCGCAACAACTTCGAGAGTTGTGTTGTGGCTCTAGCGTTTGGTCCGATCCTGGAGTACGAGAGTGCCTGGAACGGAGCTATTTTCTATAACATTCCACTCTAACTGAAGCCCAGCTACCTCGAGAGGGGTGTTGATGTAGAGGTTAGAGGTACCCGCTCTGAGAGGAGGGGTGCAGGGTGTTACCGCTACCGCTTGTTTTACTACAGTCTTATCCTCCGAACCTTGCCTGAGCTCTAGTCTTTATCTTTCTGCTTCTGTTGCATAAAAACTCCTAAAAACTGCTAAATGACTAAAACCTTAAATCTCTCTTGTAGCTCCATTTGGAGATAGTTTTCTTGTTTATTTCGTGACATCTTACCGTTCCCTTTCGGGAATTTATATCTCTTTATACCTACCGGAGTGTAGTGTGTCGATTTATGGTTCTCAACACTACCCCCTTGTCCCTGTGTTCGACCCCGTATGACTACTTCGACCCCGCGAGCAAAGTTGCGGGGGCCTAGAAGGATTCGGGTTTATAAATGTAAAATCTCGACTACCTCAAATCTGCCTCCAATTTTGGACGCGCGATTTAGGCCGGTCAATGATCCAGAGTATTTTGACCTACTAGACCCTGAGGCCTTCTACTAGAAACATGATATTACTCTCCCTGACATACATAAGTTCTTGAAGAAGCCTCTGTTTCCCTATAGGAAGATTTCCACCCTACCTTCCTCTACCTTAGACCTCAAAAACTACATTCTTGCTCTGGTAGTCAACTGCAATATTCACCCCAAAACGAATAAAACTGAAATTATAGAGAATATCACAGTTATTATGTTTTTCCTTTTCATAAACATCGGAGTCAAGTGGTCTAGATATGTTCTCCATCATATGACCTGCTTTGACTATGAGAAGAACACCCAAGGTACCCACCCTCCCTACCCAACACCTATATGTGGTATTTTAACCTGTGCTACTAGAAACTCTCTTTTTCATGATCTACATTACAAACCATCTACAAAAGGAGTCTGCATTAGTGATACCAAAATCAAGAAAACATTTTTTCTACATATTCCTCCACCACACCTGGAGCCTCTACCTCCACCCAGACACCTCCACCTCCACTACCATCCTGTCCTACCCACACCTTGTTTCATGTGTCAAATGAAGCCCTCATGTGTTACATGATGCATCAGTAGGCATACAACCTACAAGTTTAGGAGCATCTGCATTAGGATCTCTGTTCAATCATGTCTACCATGAACATTTCCTATACCCATCCTTATACCGCCTACCATTCCTACCCAGGTGGTGATTATGCACATGCATATAGTCCCTTCTACCTAACCCACCACCTTCTTCTTTCACTGCTACACCCTCTACTACTGGTGGATCTACCCCTGGAGTGCTACCTCTCCCTGTTTGCCCCATAGCTACCCTTCTTGTAGGACTTGGCACCTCTGGTCCCACTTTCCCTCAAGATAAGGAGCTACATGACCTTGGTATGTCTTGGACTAAGATGAATGCCATGTGGCCTGGTCATGGATTCGGTCCTTCTATCGATGAGGAGAGGCCAAACCCCATTGATGAGGAAGCTAGTGTTGATGATGAGGATGCCTCTGAGGATGATGGCGAGGATGGTTCTAATAATGATTGATTTTCTGGTGCCTATGGTGACGAAGGTGACATTGCCATTTCTACTACTGATGATGACGCTCTAGTCATAGATGTCACATATTTTTAGATGTTTTAGTTTCTTGGTCATTAGATACTGATCATATATATCTTTCTAGATTTGTTTGTACTAAAAACATCTAGGCACATTATCTGAGTTGTATTGTTTCTATCATCATGTTAGTTTCATCGCTTTGGCTTGTATTTTCATTGGGAACATGCTTAAGCATTATAATATTAATCTCGTGTATCATAACTCTTTGTATTCTCTATCATATGAGTTATTGGTATGCTTTCCATATATTGATTATGATACAAGTTGTTTGTTTCTCTCTCGTCTCTACTTGATGTGTGTTGTGTGGTTGCATGTTTTATCCTAAGGTTGGATGTTTTGGTTGTGCTTGGACAAGACCTATTTGTTAGGATATTCTACCTCCTAACTTTTTGATAATTCCAAAAGGGGGAGAGAAGTTTGATGTTTTGAAGCTCAACCATATTTCTTTTACTACCTATATGATCCTTTTCTTGTCCAAATATATGTTTTATCATGTCACTTGCAAAAGGACCATGTTATATAGTTTTGTGTAGAAAGACTAACTATATAAGAAGAGTAAGCATAGATTGAGGAGGAGAAATTCACATTGTTCAAATTATTGAATACCCTTGCAATCCACATGGCTAAGGTACAACTTTACATATCCTTTTCAATACGTTGAGGAATGGTTTGTCACTGTCAAAAGGCAGAGAATGATGACTTGCGAGCTATACACTATCCATATTTTGATAATGACTTAACCATTCCATTCATGTGTATCTAATATGCTTGTTTAATATTGATTTTAAACTTTAGGTACATGAAAAGGATCAAATTACACAAGCCCTAGCTTGTTCAAGTTCAAGTCAAAAGCAATGGAAATGCACTTTTGTGGAAATCACTCCAAACCACCTTAGAATATTTTTTTAATCATTTGTATTGAAGATATGACTTGTAACTAAGATGTGAAAAGACCAGAGACACTTATTCCATCTTTTGGCCACTTAAAAATCATTTTCATAAATTTGTCACAACAACTTAATCGATCTATTTTGAATCTCGAACGATCTGTGATGGATTTTTGAAAATGGATCCATCGGTCGAGTTGTACACTCACAGAACTCGTCCGATGAACACCTTTCCTACGTCAATTTCAGGTGATCGGTTGAGTTACCCCGGGACAAACTTGATCAATCGTCTTAAAATTGGCTTTTTCAGTTAGTGGATCGGTCGAGTTGCCTTTATTGAAACTCAGTCGAATGTATTGTACGGAAATTGTAGAATAAGTGATTCCAACCGTTAGAGAGTTGTTAGAAACGAAAATAGATTTGTTGCAAGTTGTAAAATGACTATTTTTCATTCTTAAGTGATCCGACACTCAAAGGAACAACCCCAACTATAAATAGGACTCCTTGGAGTTCATTCTAAGGCTGGTCATTCATGCTATCCTTGGTCCTTGCTATAGTTGAGTGTGCTACAACCCTTTGAACCCCTTTCTCTCTCTCATTTACAAATCCTTTCATGATTATGAGTGAGTTAGGCATGTTGTAAGAGAGATACCGCAATGTTATCTTTTAAAGCTCTCCATCCTTCCATCTTCCCAATCCCCTTTATCAAAGAGAAAAGGCTAAAGTGATATTCCCGAAGTGAAGGAGGAGTAGTTGTTATTCTTAAAGGTTGGAGAAGTGTGAAGATCTTCTCCAAGTGAAGGAGAAGGACAAGGCAAAAGATTCAAGAAGAGTGGGTAATCCCTGTGAGGCCAAAGACTTGATGCAACTGTGGGCAAGTCCTTTTTGAAGGATGAAGACATCTTGATCAAGTGGGTAAGTCCTTGTATAGGTGGAAGACTGTTGTGTTGGATAGGTAAGCCCTTATATGTATGGTCGTATTCTTTTATCACTTATAATTAAATATAAGTATACATGGGTTGCAAAGTCCTAGAGGTTGACCTCTCTAGGTAGTGGATTGATGGTCTTTTAGTTTGTAGATTGGAACCACTCTAAACACCTTGTCCAAGTGTTTGTTTCAATCTCTCTCATCCTTGCTATGCTTGTTAGGTAGGACTTCAAATTCAATTTTAGCTTTTGGTTTTAATTTATATGATTTGAAGGTTTAACTATTCTTTTGAGAATTCTGAAGCTCCAGCCACCCCCCTCTAGAGCCCTAGATCCAACAAAGCCACCATGACTATTCTACCCAGCACGACCATGCTACTCTACCTCATTCCACCCAAAAACCATATGAAATTTTTATCCTCCCACAATGGGATTTCCCATTCACCACAACCATTCTCACTCATATCCACAATGGCTGTTTTGCCTACCACTACTGCTTCCTATACATAATTTTAATACTTTACCACAACTTAACTCTAGACCTCTAGACCACTATATATAACTAGTGGTGGATGTGAGTCTAAGGTTAGCCACTCCAAGCCTCAAAATCCACAACCGTCAGTTCTCCATTGATTTCACCTCACTTCCTTCATCCATCTGCCCCAAAATCCCAGTTTTCTAGGATTTTGGGCATATATATTCCACTTTTCATGCTATCCTACACCACTATAGGAGGAAGAAGCCCTTGGATCTGTAGGAGTTGAACAAAGGAGCTTCCTCATTTACACACCATGAATTTCTATTCTCTTTTCCCCTTTATTTTTTATTTCTTTGACCATGAGTAGCTAAACTTCTTTGTGGGCTATTTGGGTGCAAAAATTATGTAACTATGATACCATGTTAGAAAATGTTCATGCACAAAACTCTCATTTCATGTTATAATGCTATGTTATTTCTTGTTATCCTGTCCTACCTTTTTCTATAGTTGTTTTTAGCTATGAAACCACCTGCAGAATAGGAAAAAATGGATGATTTCAATTTTTAAGGTTGAGAAACTCCTAAGTCCCTAGTCGATCCTTATCTTGATCTTCACCTTACCCTTTGTCTACCCATTCCCCTAGTCCTAGATATTAGATCTAATTAACTAGATTTTCCTTTCTAGAAAAACTTATCTGAATGGCTAGCTTAGTGTTTTAGTGGAACTATTAAGGGATGAACCATTCTCCTTTTACTTTGACAATATTCCTTGCCCCTAGCTGCTTTAGGAAACACATATAGAAACCTAATCTTAGACAATATATACATATATATATATATATATATATATATATATATATATATGACTACCTTTACCTTAGTCAATGGATCCTTGCAAGTGTTGATGGTTTGTGATACATACCAATTTCCCTACTCACTACTACTCCATCCATGGCCCACTGATAGAATAAGACACATGCACTAGTGAAATCCTTGTTGTTTGGTTTGGTAGATATTTAATTGGAAGTTTGTGAATGAATGTGACCATTTACATGATTAATTAGTGCATATCCCCCGAACAACCCACTATCCCATCCACTTGCTTAAACCCTAGTTTGTTCCCTCGTTAGTTAATTGTTTGTTTGCTTAGCTCACTTATCTTATTCTTGGCCATTAGCTCTTGTTATGGTAACTTGTTCTTAGTTGATTGCTCTAGGATTGTTTAGTTACTTGCTTAGTGTATATTTTTCTCACTTTCTTAGTGTAATTGCTATTTTAGTTTGGTTACTTTATCTTGCTTTCTCTATTGTTAGTGACTATTCTAACTTAGTTCGATTTCTCTCTTAGCTAGTTTTAGTTAAACAACATTGTTAGGACAAGGTTAATTTTTAGATTTGGCTCTTATTTCCTTTGTTTGATTGCTTACTCATAATTAGAGTAATAAAAAACTCCCAAGTCAAACGTAAAATCTCTAATCCCCTACTACGGAAACCTAAAGAGAAACCCTTACTATCCTTCCTACCCCATTCCCCGTCGATCAAACCCTAACTTTCCCGCTCTCTAAGCTACAATTTGAACCATGTGTGCTTGCGGGGTAAGTAATTTGTGTGTTAAGAGCGAGCCGACTAGGGAAATTATAAATTCATTTGTTAGACCACCCGCTTCAGGTGGGTCACCTACACAAAATTGGGCCCCTTTAGACACTTCTAGTCCAGTATCCAAATGGATAAAATTCATGCACCTAAGAAACATTGTGTACATCACATTTGTATGGCTATATAAGTGACTTATAAGTACCTAAATGAAAAATAATATGATGTAGTCTATTCATGTAATGTTCAAGAAGAGTCAATAGTTTGGGGTTTCAATAAACTTGGGAATAATATATAATCATCACTTGATTGTATGACATAGCTAACATTGTTGAGTATATAATATCTCTTTCTATACATATAACATTTTTATATAGTAGTGGGCATGTGTACCAGTAAACTCATATATGTAGATAGACCTTATGTGTATTGGCCCTAAAGTTACAATAACTAAAAAATATTACCAATGATTATTGACTAAATCCAACCATACAGATCAATTAAACATTGTCTAAATTAGAGGTATTTGAAACATCACAATCATATATATCTTATGTGTATTATTAGATAGTAATTAATACTTGTGAATCACTATAACTTATGGAACATACCGCAAATTAGAGTTCAACCTTCTCTTTTTGATGCATGGTCCATTAAAATTACAACATTTGAGAAAGTACTTATTCCTACCTCCGATTCACATTCAATAACTAGCTATCACAACAATTTCTCATGGTAAAAGTGAGAGTTTGGTATAATTTCTTGATTGATGCCATTAAGAAGAAATATATCATAAAAATGAGAGTGACTAGCAAACTTACATGTGGACAAGAGGTTTGTGGAAATTGACCCTTACTCATGATTTCCCTTTTAGCTATAATGTGTTATCTTTGCAAACTCAATTGTTTAGTTAGAGTTGATCTAATATATACAATCAAATTACATAATAGAATATTGTATACACACCATATACAAGATAACTTCATGTACACAAGTACATCAATTATTTTTTGATGAGAGATAGTGTGGTTGGAGAATTCTAATGGTCCCCAATGAAAGGACCCTTCTTCAAAGCACACAAGCAAACATTCCTTGATTTACAACCTTATTGGGTGTTTGTCCTCATTTATAAGTTTTAGGAGAGGGGTGGGAGAGAATTTATGTCACTTGTTCCCAACTAGTACACCATTTTTTTTAAAGAGAAGTTGCACACACACACACACAAATATATATATATATATATATATATATATATATATATATATATATATATAGAGAGAGAGATATATATAGAGAGAGAGAAAGAGAGAGAGAGAGGGAGAGAGACCAGTAAATGGATATTTAGAATCCACATATTCAATTTGAATTTGAGTCAAAAATTTTAAAACATATTCTATTTGATCTAGGGCTCTAGAGGGGGAGGTGAATAAAGCTTAAAAATTCTTACAAGAATTTAGAGCTTCAAATTATATTAATTGAATCCAAATGCTAAAAGTGAATTTGAAATCTTATTTAACAAGCACAAAAAGGATGAGAGAGAATTAAACAAACACATAGACAAGGTGTTTAAAGTGGTTCCAATCTCCAAACTAGGAGTCTCTCAATCCACTACAACCTCTAGGACTTTGCAACCCATGTATACTTATATTCCATTATAAGATATATAAGAAGACCACCTTACATCCAAGGGATTACCAATCCAAGACAAGAGTCTTCCACCCACACAAGGACTTACCCCACTTGATCAAGATGTCTTCAGCCTTCAACAAGGACTTATCCACACTTGCATGAAGTCTTTGGCCTCATAGGTATTACCCACTATTATTGAATCTTCCTCCTTGTACTTTTGCTTCACTTGGAGAAGATCTTCACACCTTCTTCAGCCTTGAAGAAGAATATCAACTCCTCCTTCACTTGGAGAAGACCACTTCAGCCTTTGCTCTCTGAGAAAGGAGATTGGGAAGATGGAAAAATGGAGAGGTTCACAAGGTAGCATTGAGGTATCTATCTTACAACATGCCTAACTCATTGATAATCATGAAATGCTTTGTAAATGAGAGAGAGAAAGGGTCTCAATCGGTTGTAGCACACTCAACTATAGTAAGGACCAAGAATAACATGAATGAGCAACCTTGGAATGAACTTCAAGAGGTCCTATTTATAGATGGGGATGGTCCTTTGAGTGTGGGATAAATTTAACAAAAAATAGCCATTTTACAACTTGCAAAAGATCAACTTTTGTTTCTAACAACTATCCAATGGTTGGAATCACTTATTCTGCATTTTCTATACAATACAATTGGTCGAGTTTCAATAAAGGTAACTTAACCTGTCCACTATCCTACAAAGCCAATTTTCAAACTGTCGATCAAGTTTGTCCTGGGGTAACTCAACCAACCAGCTAAAATCAACTTTGGTTAGAAAGTTGGTCGGTCGAGTTTTGTGAGTGTACAACTTGACCAATGCAAACATTTTCAAAAAATCCGTCACAAATCGGTTGAGATTCAAACTCGACCGATTATCATATTGTGACAAATTTTCCAAAATGAATTTTAAGTGATCAAACGATGGAGTTAAGTGTTCTTGATTTTTTCTCATCTTCGTTACATGTCATATCATCAATACAAATGATTATAAAAATATTATAAGGTGGTTTGGAGTGTTTTCCACAAAATTATGTTTGCATAACTTTTGACTTGAACTTGGACAAGCTAGGGCTTGTGTAGTTTGATCCTTTTCATGTACCTAAATCTTGAAAACAATATTAAACAAATATTTTAGATACATATGAATGGAGTGGTTAAGTCATTATCAAAATATGGAAAATTTATAACTCTCAAGTAAACATTCTCCCCCTTTTTGACAATGACAAACCATTCCTCAACTAGGGGTGTAAACGGTGCGGGTACGGTGTGGGTCTAGCCATACCCATACCCATACCCATCTAATTTAGCGGGTCCGGTTCCGATTCTAGACCCGCATAATATAAAACCTGGACCCGCACCATACCTGTACCCACAATAATAGCAGGTATGCGGTGCGGGTATGCGGGTAAGCGATTCTATAAAAAATCATATTGTTTATGTAAGAGAAATGACTATGTTATATATATTTAACACAACAAGATATAGTTATCATATAGTATATTAACATGTAATAGTTATATTAGACAATGTTATATTCTATACAATAAAATTAATTGAGTAATTATTTACATATTTGTAGTCATGATCATAACATTTAATTTATGTAGAAAGTAATGTAGATTAGTAGACATTTTGATTTTAAATTTACATATGATGTTCGTTATTGTAACTAGAATAGTTAATTCCTAGTTATATGACTAGTCTCAACCTTAGAGTAGGATATAATCTCAATAATTATATTAATTAGACTAGTAAAGTATGATATATATAACATATTATTTTAGTAGTTACTTATGTATAGAGGGTACACGGGTCTAGCAGGTCTGGGTCCAAGCATACCCATTATTGGACCTCTTATATGCGGGTCCAAGGGTATACGGGTCCAAGGGTATGTGGGTATAAAAAATTAGACCTGTGACAGGTTTTTTAAGGGTCCAAATTTGTGGGTCCGCGGGTCTATCCGTACCCATTTACAGCCCTATCCTCAACATATTAAAAATGATGTGTAATGATATACCTTAGCCTTGTGAATTGTAGGGGATTCCTAATTTTAACATTGTGAATAGCTCCCCCTCAATATGTGTTCACTCTTATCTGCATAGTTAATATTTCTACACAATTATATAACATGTATACTACATGGTCCATTAGAAAGTCACATGATAAAACATTTACTTAAACAAGAAAAGGATCACATAGGCAGTAAAATCAATATGATTGAGCTTTAAAACATCAAACTTCTCTATCCCTTTTGGCATTATCAAAAAGTAAAGGGGGTAGAATAGCACAAAAATAGGTATTCTCCAAGCACAACCAAATATAGGTAACCACAAGATAAAGACATTCAACCACATAACACACATCAAATAGAGATGAGAGAGAAACACACAACCAATGTCATAATCAAAATATGGAAAGAAAACTAGTAACTCATGTGATAGAGCATACACAAAGTTATTATAAATAGCATTAAGATTACAACACATAAGCATGTTCTCAAAGCAACTATAAGCCAAAGCGATGAAACCAACATGATGATATAAATAGTACAACTCTGATAATGTGCCCAGATGTCTTAAGTACAAAATAGTCTAGAAAGATATATATGATCAACATATAATGACTAAAAACTATAACATCTAAACATATAAACATCTATGCCATATATGTCTAGAGGGTAATCATCAGTAGCATCATCCTCAGGCTCGTAGTCCTCATCACTGTATGAAGGTGCAACAGAGAAATAGTAGCTTCATCACCAGAGTCACTAACAAGGCCATCATCACTAGATTCATCCTCGCCATCATCCTTTGATGCCTCCTCGTTAGTAGAAACAACTTCCTCATCAACCTGGTCAGGCATCTCCTCATCGATAGAAGGACCAAAACAGCAACCAGCCCACATGGCATTCTGCTCAGCCTAAGACATACCAAGGTCATGTAGGTCCTAGGCTTGAGGGAAAGTGGGAGAAGAAGTGCCAAGTCATGCAAGTAGGGTATCTATGGGGCCATCAAGTAGAGGTAGCACTCTAGGGGTAGATCCACCAACAATAGAGGGTGTAGCAGCGGAAGTAGTAGGTGGAGGGGATGGGTAGAAGTGATTGTATACATAGGAAGCATAATCATCACCTGGGTAGGGATGATAGGCATGGTAAGGATGGGCATAAGAAATGTTTATAATTGACATTATATAATAGAGATCTTGATGGAGATGCTCCTAAACCTGTTGGTTTGTACATTTGCTGATGCACCATGTAACCCATGAGGGCTTCATTGGATACATGAAACAAGGTGTGAGAAGGCTGGAATGGTGGTGGAGGTGGAGGTTCTTAGGTGGAGGTAGAGGATCTACGTGCGGTGGAATAGGATGTAGGAAAAAAGCTTTTCTTGATTATGGTCTGACTAATACAAACTCCTTTTCTAGAAGGTTTGTAATGAAGATCATGAAAAAGAGACTTTCCAGTGGCATAGGTGAAAAGACCACAAATCATGGTTGGGTAGGGAGGGTGGGTACCACAGGTATTTTTCGCAGAGTCGAAGCAGTTCATATGGTGGAGACCATATCTAGACCACTTGACTCTGATTTTTTTAACATGCAAAACTTAATCACTGCGGTATTCTCTACAATTTTAGTTTGATTTTTTTGGGGTGAATATTGTAGTTTACTACTAGAGCAAGAATGTGGTTTTTAAGGTCTAACACAGAGGAAGGTAGGGTGGATTTATTCCTACAGGGAGTACAAGTGTCATAATATCACGATAGATTAGCATAGAACCCATGAATTACCTCAGTTTTTGTGATGGAATTGTGATAGCATCGGAGATTGACACTCAGGACAACTAGGTGATGATCATAAAGCAACTCAACTACCTCATCTATGACTCTTTTCTTAGTAGGGAGGGCTCAAACAAATCACAGAAGGGAAAGGGATTCCTAGGAAGGAGCTCCTTGTCCTATTTAGAGCTTCAGTTGAGATAATGAAGGTATCGTCATAGGGAATGAGGTGAGAACTGGTTGAGGATGAATGAACTCCACTAGGGGCGGCCCTATTTCTTCTATTTGAAGCCATGGAGGTGAAATAGAGAAAAATGGGAGCCAAGAATGGAGAGGATCGCCACCTAAGGTTGTCTAACCACCTAGGGAAGATAGGCAAAGGATCAAGAAAGGTCAAATGAGGGCTAGCTAGGGCTAGGAGAGGGAAGGTCGGGGCTAGGGTTGAGAGCTTGAGAGAGCTAGAGGACGAATCGGTCGACTTTTCTCTAGTTTAGAGGGAGAATAGTTGACCAAACCCTACATATGTTGTTATGACCCCACCTCCCGATAACACCCAATTAAGGGAGACCGAGAGGTCGAAGCCGCACCCATGACTTCGGAATCAAAGGTTCGACAATTAACCAAGAATAATTATCAAATTTTAACATACTATACAGAAAGATGTAAGAAAATAAATTTTTGCATACCTTTTTGAAAACTTGGATATCTAAACTTCTATCCACTTAAGGATTCTACTCTAACTAATCCTCCTTGTATTTTACTTCATGTATTTCACAATATGACGATTTACTGTTTGTCCTTTTGGCTTGTACCTAAAACGCCGACAAACAAAACGTCGGTCAGTCGAAGCTGGTATGTGGGGGAAACAATAATCATGTAAATACGTTAACAATGTAATCATTCAATTAATCATTTAACCACCAAGATTACATTTTAAATATAACTTCGCGATCCAAGGGTACCCTATCCTCTGTGTTATCCCCATTAAACCCCTCATGATCCAACTATAAGTGAACCAGTTTCTAGGGTTAAGTCACATGGAACTACTCATAGGTAGACCACTCCTTAACTCGGGGTACACTAAAGAGTCTCATGGCACTACATGTAGGTAGCCCAGTTTCTAACTCACGGTAACCTAGACCTTGCTCTAGGATTACCCCTTTTTTAGCCTTTTCAAAGTAACAGAGGTGGACCCAGATCTAGCCAGTTATATATGTACTTATGGTGATAATCATAGTCACTTTATAGTTGCATGAAATAAATAGACATCCAACAGTTATTTTTCAAGCAACCGATAAAATGTTCGGAAATCACCGTGAAACTAGAACGATTATTCATAAGTGTAACCACATACCTGATTTGATGAGACATGCAGATTATTCAACATATACTTCATGTATATACAATCAATCCAATTAAAAGATCCCAGCAAGTAATTCAATCATCACATAATTCCTGAAAAGAATATGTACTCTATTTATTACACACTTTATCAAGAATCTACTTTATTGACTTGGATTCTCTTTCTAGGGTTTCTAATCCGCATTAAGATTTCATTAATATTCATTAGGGTTTCTTAGATCAATTTCTCAAACTTTATCCCTTTTTAGGTTAACAAACCCTACAATACTCTTTTCCATTTATACGAACCTTAATTGCTCAACTATTCATTTTAATAGTCTTTTATACCCAAAATTTGACTTAGGATCATCATACCCTTATTTGTTTCTGGATTTGAGCAATTAAAACATTTAAATGACATAATCGCCTAAATTAGGGTTTTCAAGCTCATTAATGCATATTCGTGCACGAAACCCTAAATTAAGCCAATTTTGTAAAAAGATCATCTTTTTAGATCCTATTTTCATTTTTATTAACCGCATGTTAATACCAGATTGAATTGTCCAAATAATGTCATTAAGTTCATTTATCATCAAATCTAAGACTTTTCCCTTAATTAAATCATTAAAGATGATAACTTTATGTACTTTTCACATTTCAAGCATATTTATGCACTTAAACTCTAAATTAGACTAATCATGTGCAAAATTCTTCCTTTTTGAACATAATGTACGTTTTGTGCATTTAACAGGTTAATATCAACTCTAATGATCCATTAAACCCTATTAATCACTTTAATCATATCAAAGTAGGGTTTCTTTAATCATCATTATGTTTAAGTTGATAAATTACACTACTTTTCAAATTGCAAGTAGAATTGGCATATAAACATATTTTATTTAGATTCCTCACGTCTTTCTGATCAACTTTCATATATAAACTTTTGTCATCCGAGCTACGAATATTTTACTACAATTTTTGCAATAAAATCTTACTTGGACCAATCTGGAGCTGCCACGTAGCCATCTCCATGCGATGTTGCGATTTGGAAACATAATAGAAAGACGGATTTGCCCTTGGTAATGTGGCTGGCGCTTTAGCCCGCGAAGGGGCAAGATGGTCCAACGACCCACCTGTCTCCTTCCTCCGCGCGCCCTAATGCTGTCGCTACAGCAAGGGAGTTGGTGCGGCCCTGCCGCCCCTCCCCAGGCCTCGTCGACCACTGGGGACGCCTCCCCCATCTCCTTCGTACTCCCTCACATGTGGGGCACCACCGGTTCACGGCCAAGATGGCCTGTTACAACTCGCCAAGTCTGTGGATGTGCGGCTGACCTGATGACTTGGTGCAGGCGTCGCGCGGGATCAAAGCTAGGTTAAGCTCCTTTCTGGTTGGAGTGGGGGCGTTGTGCCTCCCTCTTACACCCGACCCTGGTTCCTCCTTGCTCCAAGGACTGCGTTGCTCCTCTAATCTAGGTTTTTATTGAAGAAGAAGAAGAAGAAGAAGAAGAGAGGCATACGTGGAACCCCTTTGATCTCGACTCATAACTCTACCCCTTATATAGGGGAGGGTATCCACGCCCTAAGATGAGCATACAAAGGGATACAAGCCCCTTTCTAATAGGAATGTGATTTCTTCCTGAAAAAGCTAGTTTCCTTCTCTCTCTCATATTTCTTTAATCTTCTTTATTCATTAGATATTAGGAATTCGAAAATCCCCTTTCACTTTCTCTTTATTCTTAGCTTTTAACTTATTAGCCATGAAATTATAGTTTCCTTTAGTAGGAAATATTTTACTCTTACAAAACCACATAATTCATTAATTATGTATTACATTATTCCCATATTTTGCTTTATTGGTATTTTCTCTTTCCTATTTCTTCATTGGGACTCCTTTGATCCCAAGAAACTCAAATAATTCGAAATCCTTTTTATTTAGTACTCATTGTCCTTCTAGATGCATCTAAATGCATTATTCTTCAGTATCATGTGTATTTCTTATTAAAATATTTCTTTTTTTGAGGATTTGTCTTTTATTTTCCTCATTGGCATTCCTTTTATTATTAGAAATCTCATGGATACGAAATTTCCCCAAGAAATCTCATTTATGCCTCTATCCACTCATTTTCCCATTTCATCATTATTTTCAATTTATTTCTTAATAAAGAAATACTTAATTAATCTTTTCTTTTCTTATTGCTTTCTTTTTGCAACTTTGAGTTCCTTGGTACCCAAAGAACCCAAGAGGCACGAAATCCTCTTTGGATTTGCCTTCTAGAGGTTTCCATCTATTTCTTTTCTCAAATATTCAATTACTCATTTACTAATTGAATTTTCTTGTTATTTGGGCCCAATAACCAATAAAACTCACAACCCAAACATCAAGGCTATTGTAAAAGAAATCCATGCATTCAAAACAATTTATTATTTATTCAAATATTCTCATTATGAGAAATTCATTTCTCACCAAATGAGCCCAAAAATAGGGTTGTAACATCCTTCCCCTCTTATAGGAATTTTGTCCTCAAAATTCTATCAAGCAAACAAACAATTTAGGATAAGACTTTTCCATGTCCATCATTGGCCCCTATGTGTCTTTACCGTACTCATGGCGCATCCATAGAACCTTTATCATCACATATTCTTTTCTCTGAGGTCTTTCATACTGGCGTCTATAAACTACATAGGTGACTCAGGCCATTTCAGCCTCCCTTGGGGCTCACTAGTTTCATTGCTCAGCACATGGTCAGGTACCTCACATAGTGCTCTAAATTGGACACATGGAAAACATCCCACATTACTTTATCCTGAGGGGTAGGGTCAAAACCTAACCATCTCCACCCATCCATCTCTAATGGACCCATGTATCGGGGACTCAGCTTTCTCAACTGTAGCTCAGAGGGGTCGGATTCTCACATTATATTCTCCCACAGTGCACTGCATGTTGGTCTACTTTGCATCTGCTCACGACTCTCGTTGTCTCTAGGCTCCTTTCAGCCATTGCATGATTAAAGCAACTTCCGTCTTCATGCACTGTGGTCCTTCTCTAATCATCATGTGGTCCTTTCACCAACATCACCGCACTGAAGTGGTGATCGACACAACCTCCTTTACAGAGCTTCCTAGAATCCCGATACTGACTATGGTGGTCATCATCACATCTTTCATAGGACAAGAATTGTCTCTAACTATCACCCTGAATGAGCACATATGCTCCCATCAGACCCTTTAGTTTGGATCATACTAACGATTAGGTTGGGGTGATAACTGTACTAACATTGAGTTCTTCATGTACCTACTTCCACCTTTTGGAAGGGAACCTTTAGGTCAAACTCAAAAACCTTTGAACTCCCTTCGAGGTGTAGTTGAACCATCTCTCTCATGGGTAGTTCAACCAGCTATGTCCCTTGACAGAACTCTTTCTTTCTCATGTCATCTAGGTAAGGCGAACTACCATAACCCATATTGCATCTCGACATTCCTTGGTCTAGGGGAGACCTATCACAACATCCATGGTGATGAACTTCCATTCTTTCTCAGGGACTCTTTTGTCCTCTATATCGATACATTGGGTTACTACGGTTCGTCCTTTACCTCATAGCTTGCATGGCCACATGCCACAAGCAACTTCATCTTAGGCATCCAAAGTCCTACTGTCACTTTTTATCTTAGTGGTACAGTATATGGTGATCTTAAAATCATGATTTCATGTATGTCGTGATTCTTCAAGATCGATTCCTCTCAAACCCTAAACCACGCTAGTTGAGGTTTCATCACCTTCTTTTCCAAAGAGGTGCATCTGAGATTCTACCACCATCCTTTCATTACACCAGGAACTAGACTGGCTAACCAAACAACCCTTAACTTTTCAACGTATCTTGTTACATCTGAGTGTTATCCAAACACTTCTCCTTTTTAAACTTAGGGTTAGCCAGACAACCTCTTCTAGCTTCTAGTCAAAACAAGTCAGATGTATCTCAACCAGAGCATCCATTACCACTTCACTTCCTTAGGTATTAGGTAACATTGAAGACATACACTTCCATGTATTTCACTTATCATATTACCTCAAACTCTATGTCTATCATCATTAAGAACACTCTCTGATTTCATCATCATGGTGATCGACTCAACCTGGTAAAACTTGTAAGTTCTTTATAGCTCATGATAAAAACATCCTCATAAGGTGACTACCTCATTCCTTTTAGTGTCTGAAAACCATGTATCATTCACTTTACCAGGGTAGGTTATTTTCTCTATCCCCATTTCTCATGGTGACGTTCCAACCTACATCATCTCTTATCCTTGGTGTGTGGCATGTGTAATATCCTACCTCTCTGTCACACCCCGATCTCACACTAACCACTAATCACGAGATTAGGGCGCGACGGAGGGATTATCACATAAACAAATCACTGAGAACTTTTTCTTTTTAAAACCTCGTAATGATATCCGGATTATTGTTGTAAACTAAAACATAATAAACTATTGCAGAAGCATTTCAATTAAACTGGCTAGAGTAAGTAAACAGAGTTTACAACATGTAACATTGTTTAACAGAAAGTAAACATAACAGTTAATTTACATCTTTATACACATACCACATACACACTCTCTCTCACCCACTCCATGTCCCAAGGACCGAGGGGAAAGGACTAAGAGACCTCTAACTACTAACTACGTATACCTTCTACAGACTAAGCGTTAGGATGAAAGGATCCTTCAGATTTCCTGCTGCTGATGATGTCCTGAAAATGTTTTGAGTAGAGGTATGAGCCTACTCGCTCAGTGAATAGCATTTCATTTAGCTATCACTAAACAACTCATCAGGTTTATAAAATTGAAATAAACATAAATACAGTACAAGCAGGGCAGATCTAATGACATAGCAGATTACAGAATATAGTCGCATTTCTATGCAACAACAGATAATTTAAACCAATAAACAGATATAATGAATTGACACAAAAGTTCAGATATATTAATTTACTGTGATCCTATATGATTTCATATTTATATTATTATGCCCTAATCATATGCAGTGTACCCTGCATATAAAGATCCGTAGCGAACTACGATCCCACCGTACAAGACTTAGCAACACACCCGGGAAATGCTAAGTATGACGCCAGCCCTGCTCTGCCACAGGACCCACATGCTCATCGACCTTCAGGCTCATCGGCCTCGGGGCACATCGGCCTCACTGCACTACATCGAGTGCTCTGAACTCCTCCTCTAACCTGAGTACATAGGCTCAGGAGGTCTGGGTTACCACTGTGACATCGCACGCGTTGTTGTTGAATAACCCCTATTTACTCCAGTGCCACCGTGACATCGCACGCGTTGATGTTGAACACGAGTTTCACCCCTAAGAAGCAGATCTGTCAAAGGGGTTCTACGGTGTTAGGGCACCTAAGTCTATTAACTGATTAACATATAAACATTTAAACAGGAAAATCACATTTACTGATTTCATATCAGATCACAATACATTGTCATTCTAAACTGACAGAGCAATATATTTTAAATCATTGTAATTTCTGAGAAATTCTCATACCATGCATTCAGACAAATTAGAAATGCATAAATAACCCAACTTATTTCAATTTGGCACATACATAGAGAATTTACGCAATTGAACATCTTATTGCACAAATTAAAGAAATTTACTTCACATATGAGAATCATACTCAACAATTATCAATTCTCTAAAATTCTTAAAAAACGTGCACATTAACCCAAATCCTGGTTTGTGCATCACTTAACTCAATTAAGAGTTAATTACATATCACAACACAATTTAATAACACTACTTGAGAATTTCTGGTAATATTTTAGAGAAATGTGCCATTTCATGTAAATATCAATTTACACATATTAACGTCAAAAGATATATGCAATTAGGGTTTTCTTTCATGTTTTTATTTATTCATATCAACTTTGAAATCGTACATCTGATAATTTATCAGAAATCTTCATTATCTGGGTTCATACCCAAATCATACCATTTTCAGACATGAATTTCTAATTTCAACATTCAAATGAGCAATTTAGGTTCCAATGAACCATATAAATCTATTGATTCAATCCATACTGTTCAAATGCTAAATTTAATCATCTAACAGTGCCTAGAAGCATTTTATGAACTAAAAAGGTCGGGCGACGCCAAACGCTGCCTGACGCCTGATAACGCCTGTTATCAGCATAATTCGTGCACAAAACAGAAAATATTCAAACGCCTAAGTTTATTAATGATAAATAAATGAAATCCTACTCACCGCGTTTCGAATTGTCCGGGTTCGTCTGGAATTGCGTCTAAGGCCAGATTCTGGGCGATTTGATTGTCTTCTACCTTTGGATTTTTTTCCAATTCATGGTCAATTGCTCACATCAACTGTGCACCTAATCCAGGTTGACGGAAGACCTTGTTTGACAGCTGGATCGCGGCTAGGAGGCTATGGATTCTTGTATGAACCTCAAGGATGAACTAGAAGTAGTTGATCTGGTGATGTTCTTTACGCCTAAACACTCCAGGCTGAACCTCCTGCTTACGGTCACCTCATGCTCACGAGTAGGTTGAAGGAGAGGGCTCTACTTGGTGCTAGACGCAGCTACAACTGCAGATTCGGATTCAAGGTCATCAGTCGAAGTTGGGAGTACCTCCCCGTAGAGCTAGCTCGGACAAAATGGCCCCTTGGTCGGCGCTCTGCAGCTTGGCCATGGAGTTGCAGGTCGGCCGCCCAAGCTTGGGGCCTGGGTAGGGCAAGGAAATAGAAGAAGAGAGGAGGACGGGGGCAGAGCTACTGGTCGGAGCTAAGGAACACAACAAAAACCACCCTCAATCGTACCCCCTCCTGCTGCAATCGAGCAGCCTGCTCATGGGCACCACCCTAGCTGTTGCTTGCTGGCTCGGGCTGCTGTTAGGGCATGAGGAAGGAAGGAAGTGGAAGGGGAAGAAGAGGAAGACGGCAAGGAGGGATGGGCGCAGCTAAACGGAGGTATAGGAACCTAAATCGGCCGCCCCCTCAACCTCAATCGCAGGTCGGTCGACCTGCACCTGGGCGCCGCTGCGCGGGTCCTGTTCCACTGACCGCGAGAAGAAGAAAGGTTAAAGGAGAATAAAATCAGCCGACCCATTTAAGGGGATAAAGATCAAATAAAATGGGAAATTTGCAAAATCAGCCCAAAAGACTTAAAAACGTCATATCTAATACATCGGATGCCCGATTTGGATGATTTCTCTTGCAACTTTTCAAGCACGGGATTCTCTACAACCTTAAAGTGAGAAAACATGCTAATTGGACTGTCTCACCTGATCAAAGTACTAAATGCATCAGTGAGTATTTAATTCAACTTAATTAACCTAACGATCAACATTGCTATTATTATTAATTACCTCAAATGATTCAATCTCAACTATTGATTCATGACTTAGCTTATCTTGATTAACCATGATGTTTAACAGAGTGCTTATCACTAATCAAGGTACTTACTGATTAATCACAGAGTGGGTCATAACAATCTCCCTCCCTTATAAGAATTTCGTCCCGAAATTCCTAAAAGAGAAAAGGGAACTTGTTACGCATCTCAGATTCAAGCTCCCACGTAGCTTCCTCTAGATTATGATTCCTCCACAGAACTTTCACTAATGGTATCTCACGATTCTTGAGTTTCTTGATGCTTCGATCAACTATCTGAATTGGTCCCTCAACATAGGACACATCTGATCTGAGCTGTGCAGGTTCTGAGTCCACTATCTCCTCTGGACCAGGGTAACACTTCTTCAACATCGATACATGAAATACGTTACGTAAATTGAGCAACTTGGATGGCAATTCTAACCTATAGGCTACAGGTCCAATCCTCTCAATGATAGGATACGGGCCCATAAACCTAGGAGTCAGTTTGCCTTTCTTGACAAACCTCAACACTCCTTTCCATGGTGAAACCCTCAGATACACTTCATCACCAACCTCAAACTCAAGAGGTTTACGTCTCTTCTCAGCATAACTCCTCTGCCTATCCTGAGCAGCTTTCAACTGCTCTCTGATCATAGCAATCCACTATCTCTGGTCCAAGAATCTCTTTCTCACCTACCTCGTACCAACATACAGGTGATCTACACTTTCTGCCATACAGAGCTTCATACGGTGCCATACCAAGACTAGAATGGTAGCTATTGTTGTAGGCAAACTCCATAAGGCTCAAGTGTTCTTCCCAACTTTCTCTGAACTGCAGAACACATGCTCTCAGCATGTCCTCAAAAGTCTGAATGGTCCTTTCTGACTGACCATCCGTCTGCGGTGAAAAGCTGTACTGAATCTTAATTTTGTGCCCAAAGCACAATGCAACTGATTCCAAACTTGAATGTGAACTTAGGATATCGTGCAACCTGACTATCTCATTCACAAATATCTTAGCCAACTTCGAGACATCAAAGGTTGACTTAATCTGAAGATAGTGAGCAGACTAAATTAGTCTATCCACAATCATTCATATCAAGTCATAACCTCTAGGTGTCCTGGGTAACCCTACCACAAAATCCATTGTGATATGCTCCCATTTCCTCTCTGGTATAGGAAAATATTGCAAGGTACCTACAGGTTTCTGGTGCTCAGCCTTAACCTGCTGACACACTCTGCACCTAGTCACGTACTCAGCTACATTCTTTGTTATACCAGGCCACCAATACGACTCCTTGAGATTCATGTACATCTTAGTGTTACCTGGATACATGGCATACATCGATACATGTGCCTCCTCAAGAATCTTTTCTTTCAAATCACTATCTCGAGGTACACAACATATCATGCTAATACAACACACCATCATCTAAAAACTTGAACTCTGGTCTCTTCCCCCTGTCATGTCATGTATGGTCTGGTTTAACTCACTATCACCCTATTGTAGTTCCTTGATCTGATCATAAGATGTAGGCTTGACTTGCATCAGTGCAATCAAACCACTCTGCTCTGTCACCCCTAAGTCTAAGTTCAACTTCTACATCTCTATTAGCAGGTCTCTCTTGAAACATGCCATAGAGAATGCATCAGCTACAAAACTAGACTTCCTGCTTAGGGCATCAGCTACCACATTCGTCTTCCCAGGGTGACAGTCTATCGTCACATCATAAAGATAGTGACGCTGTGTCATAAGAGCATGAACTACAACAACTAACTTCATATCATGTATCGCGTAGTACTCCTCATTCTATGCTACTACTTATAGTTACATTTCAAATTTATATCTTACTCTTTTCTCCAAGTTATTTTCATATTGTTTATCTACCTTTAAACCCTAGATTTTATTAATACTAGCTTACCTTTCATAGTGCAAATCTCATTATTTTGTTTTATAAAGATGCTAGTATTCAAGGTCAAATCACTAATGATATTCCTTGAACTACTACAATTCTAAACATTCTAGGGTTTGGTCCTTATCAGTAACATAGCATTATTGGGGTGTGACTTTGCTTCCTTAGTTTGAAATCAAACTTTAGATCTCATAAGTTCATCCATCTACTTGTAATGAATACAACTGATATGAATAATCATCAATGAACTATAGATATATAACAGAAATGTAACATCAACCAAGTTCTCTAGCATAACTTATTAACACAAATGCTACAAATAAACATGATACTTGTTACCCAAGCATCACACATGGCTCACAAGGCCATTCATATCTTGTCACCTCTCACTAGGCAACAACTTATTCACAAGGTTCATAAAATTCGTACACATTATTACTTTTATTAAGCAACAACAACATCAACACACAAAAAGCCAATCAACATTTATTATATAAATGTCACAGCCCAAACTTGGCTATATTCATCATCTCATCATACCTGCATGGTTATTAGGCATGATAACAGTCATACAAGATATTCATCATATCATGTGATACAATAGTAATACCATCATTCCTTGACCAGGAATTAGGGTTCACTATCAAACAGGGCTTATCATTCCCTTTTCCCCAAATTAGGGTTAGGGTTCCCCATTTCTCATTAATTCAGACCCTCTAGAGTTAACCAACTTTATCTTGTATTAAGGTATTTCCCCTCTTAATACATTCCATCACAGAATACTCACCTTTAGCATATAATGCATAGGCCACACATTAGAATTGTCCAGCTATCTCACATGATATGGACTTATCTTAGTTTTAAGGCATAACTTTATTATAAAGTTGCCTATAAACAATCGCAATGATACACCCTCAGCTAGGGTTTCACAATGATACACCCTCCACTAGGGTTTACTAATCATGTATTGGATCCATGCATTGGTTATGCATTATTGATTAGTACCATTAAGGGTATCTCTCACCTAATCATTAAATTTAATCTGAACCTTATTATGTTCCTTTATTTCTAATTAAGGATTGATCATATGAGGTTCCAACATTGGGCCTCTGATATCATTTCCAGCAAATTCTTAGTTGTTCTAATCTTTCTTTTACATCTCAACGTCTTAGTGTATGTACATTCTTACTATGATGTGAGTCTAAATTATCCAGAGTCTACTCTTATAATACTATTAATAGGAGTCATTAGATCTCAGTAACGCATCCTGCCAGCCAGACCAGGCCGAACCTGTAGTCCTGAAGCCAAGAGCTACTCAGGATTAACCAACTCCTATTGATTTCAAACATGTGGAATGAATATCCACTTAAAGAAAACTCATTTAAACATAACTTTTGGTCTACTTGATACAAAGAATATAAACAATAAATAAATCACTTTATGACACTCAATCAATATAAAAGAATCATATTTATTATACAAGCTGAAAATCTAAATTCATACATATAAGAGCATTTCTAGTGATTTCCAATCAAATAAGCAGTATAAGGCAAGAGTTGTATCACATTCTATGTTTAATCTCTTACTCCTACATTAATTTCCGGTTTCTTAACCCTAAGATTTCTAGGGTTTGTCTCTAGCCTATCCTTCCTCTGCATACCTGGCCAGGGCATCCAGAGAAGAATAGACAGAGTAGCTTGATACTGGTCAATCTAAGTATTCAGACACCTGGCCAGGGTATCTAAACACTCAGACCTCCCAGAGCTAAAGACATATCACTTCTTATTTTCCTCACTTATAACTTTATCTTTTGATCCTAATGATCCCTGATGACTCAGCCTAAGCTCTCTACTTGGTTCTCGTGACCACATCCTCTTCCTGCCATCTGCAATAGTATAACAGAACACTTCCTGTTAGAAAATTGCAGTTAGAAGGAAGACACTTAAGTCCTAATCCTATTGGTCTCTTATCGTCCCCCGACCTTGACTTAGAGTAACCATGTTCTCAACCTATTCTCTGATACCAAGATGTCACACCCCGATCTCACACTAACCACTAATCACGAGATTAGGGCGCGATGGAGGGATTATCACATAAACAAATCACTGAGAACTTTTTCTTTTTAAAACCTCGTAATGATATTCGGATTATTGTTGTAAACTAAAACATAATAAACTATTGCGGAAGCATTTCAATTAAACTGGCTAGAGTAAGTAAACAGAGTTTACAACATGTAACATTGTTTAACAGAAAGTAAACATAACAGTTAATTTACATCTTTATACACATACCACATACACACTCTCTCTCACCCACTCCATGTCCCAAGGACCGAGGGGAAAGGACTAAGAGACCTCTAACTACTAACTACGTATACCTTCTACAGACTAAGCGTTAGGATGAAAGGATACTTCAGATTTCCTGCTGCTGATGATGTCCTGAAAATGTTTTGAGTAGAGGTATGAGCCTACTCGCTCAGTGAATAGCATTTCATTTAGCTATCACTAAACAACTCATCAGGTTTATAAAATTGAAATAAGCATAAATACAGTACAAGCAGGGCAGATCTAATGACATAGCAGATTACAGAATATAATCGCATTTCTATGCAACAACAGATAATTTAAACCAATAAACAGATATAATGAATTGACACAAAAGTTCGGATATATTAATTTACTGTGATCCTATATGATTTCATATTTATATTATTATGCCCTAATCATATGCAGTGTACCCTGCATATAAAGATCCGTAGCGAACTACGATCCCACCGTACAAGACTTAGCGACACACCCGAGAAATGCTAAGTCTGACGTCAGCCCTGCTCTGCCACAGGACCCACAGGCTCATCGGCCTCGGGGCTCATCGGCCTCACTGCACTACATCGAGTGCTCTGAACTCCTCCTCTAACCTGAGTACATAGGCTCAGGAGGTCTGGGTTACCACCGTGACATCGCACGCGTTGTTGTTGAATAACCCCTATTTACTCCAGTGCCACCGTGACATCGCACGCGTTGTTGTTGAACACTGCCTTTCCATCCTCATGCCACCGTGACATCGCACACGTTGATGTTGAACACGAGTTTCACCCCTAAGAAGCAGATCTGTCAAAGGGGTTCTACGGTGTTAGGGTACCTAAGTCTATTAACTGATTAACATATAAACATTTAAATAGGAAAATCACATTTACTGATTTCATATAAGATCACAATACACTGTCATTCTAAACTGACAGAGCAATATATTTTAAATCATTGTAATTTCTGAGAAATTCTCATACCATGCATTCAGACAAATTAGAAATGCATAAATAACCCAACTTATTTCAATTTGGCACATACATAGCGAATTTACGCAATTGAACATCTTATTGCACAAATTAAAGAAATTTACTTCACATATGAGAATCATACTCAACAATTATCAATTCTCTAAAATTCTCAAAAAACGTGCACATTAACCCAAATCCTGGTTTGTGCATCACTTAACTCAATTAAGAGTTAATTACATATCACAACACAATTTAATAACACTACTTGAGAATTTCTGGTAATATTTCAGAGAAATGTGCCATTTCATGTAAATACCAATTTACACATATTAACGTCAAAAGATATATGCAAATAGGGTTTTCTTGCATGTTTTTATTTATTCATATCAACTTTGAAATCGTACATATGATAATTTATCAGAAATCTTCATTATCTGGGTTCATACCCAAATCATACCATTTTCAGACATGAATTTCTTATTTCAACATTCAAATGAGCAATTTAGGTTCCAATGAACCATATAAATCTACTGATTCAATCCATACTGTTCAAATGCTAAATTTAATCATCTAACAGTGTCTAGAAGCATTTTATGAACTAAAAAGGTCGGGCGACGCCAAACGCTGCCTGACGCCTGATAACGCCTGTTATCAGCGTAATTCGCGCACAAAACAGAAAATATTCAAACGCCTGAGTTTATTAATGATAAATAAATGAAATCCTACTCACCACGTTTCGAATTGTCCGGGTTCATCCGAAATTGCGTCTAAGGCCGGATTCTGGGCGATTTGATTGTCTTCTACCTTTGGATTTTTTTCCAATTCATGGTCAATTGCTCACAGCAACCGTGCACCTAATCCAGGTTGACGGAAGACCTTGTTTGACAGCTGGATCGCGGCTAGGAGGCTATGGATTCTTGTATGAACCTCAAGGATGAACTAGAAGTAGTTGATCTAGTGCTGTTCTTTATGCCTAAACACTCCAGGCTGAACCTGCTGCTTACGGTCACCTCATGCTCACGAATAGGTTGAAGGAGAGGGCTCTACTTGGTGCTAGACGCAGCTACAACTGCGGATTCAGATTCAAGGCCATCAGTCGAAGTTGGGAGTACCTCCCCGTAGAGCTAGCTCAGACAAAATGGCCCCTTGGTCGGTGCCCTGCAGCTTGGCCATGGAGTTGCAGGTCGGCCGCCCAAGCTTGGGGCCTGGGTAGGGCAAGGAAATAGAAGAAGAGAGGAGGACGGGGGCAGAGCTACTGGTCGGAGCTGAGGAACACAACAAAAACCACCCTCAATCGTACCCGCTCCTGCTGCAATCGAGTAGCTTGCTCATGGGCACCACCCTAGCTGCTGCTTGCTAGCTCGGGCTGCTGTTAGGGCATGCGGAAGGAAGGAAGTGGAAGGGGAAGAAGAGGAAGACGGCAAGGAGGGTTGGGCGCAGCTAAACGGAGGTATAGGAACCTAAATCGGCCGCCCCCTCAACCTCAATCGCAGGTCGGTCGACCTGCACCTGGGCGCCGCTGCGCGTGTCCTGTTCCACTGACCACGAGAAGAAGAAAGTTTAAAGGAGAATAAAATCAGCCGACCCATTTAAGGGGATAAAGATCAAATAAAATGGGAAATTTGCAAAATCAGCCCAAAAGGCTTAAAAACGTCATATCTAATACATCGGATGCCCGATTTGGATGATTTCTCTTGCAACTTTTCAAGCACGGGATTCTCTACAACCTTAAAGCGAGAAAACATGCTAATTGTACTGTCTCACCTGATCAAAGTACTAAATGCATCAGTGAGTATTTAATTCAACTTAATTAACCTAACGATCAACATTGCTATTATTATCAATTACCTCAAATGATTCAATCTCAACTATTGATTCATGACTTAGCTTATCTTGATTAACCATGATGTTTAACAGAGTGCTTAGCACTAATCAAGGTACTTACTGATTAATCACAGAGTGGGTCATAACACTCTCACTCCCATAATAAGAGGAAATAAGCATTTGGCTGCAGTCCAAATACAGAGTTCTTCCTGTTCCACGAATAGAGATGGTGCATCCCACCTTGCCAATACACCTTTACATCTAAGTTGCAACGTGCCACATATGTCTCTACAACAAAGACATCCTGATATCAAGGTTACCTCCATGGAAAACTAGTCTTGAGCCTACTGAGGTTTATATCCTTGGTCATCTCCTCTAGGTCTATAGGGTACCGACTCCTTTGGGGTCATCCTCCTCCCCTTATGCAACAAGAGAGTGCCCTACTCATCTACCCTTTGGGTCCCATGAGTTCATGAAGGTGATCAATCTCCTAACCCATAGCCCTCAGACAATGATAGCTGTTACCTCCCGACCCTATGGTCATGTGCAACTGGGGAATTAGGCAACTCCTACTGTAATCGGTCTTATCCCTACCTGACCCTAGGATAGACTTAGGATTCTCCATTATAGTACATGTTCACTTAGAACCCTACCCAAGTCTCCATCATCTCTCTTTCTGCATTCATGGGTTGTCTTTCATCCTTTCATAGGGATCATGGCAACCTGCCTACCTTAGTCAAGCCCCATACCGGTTACCTCCATGGTAACACATTCATATGCAATTAGAGATGGATATCTATGGGTCTACAGGTTCATTCTCATACCATGTACTTTTCACTTAACTTTTCAAGATCCTGTGAGGCCTCTTCAGGTTACCAACAAAACTGATATACACCCTACCAAAGGGGTCCCTCTCCCAGGATGGGAGGAAACTATCTCTTGACAACAAGGCCACAAAAGCTCTTAGGTCTAGGGTTTACATCCACATGATCTTACTTAACCCTATCAAGCTATTAAGGCACAAGAAGATCACCTACTGTACCATGCTAGGTCATACTTGTCCTCTTTCCTTCAGACTGGATCAAGATCATACCTTCCTTTATCATCATCCTAGCTGTGAGGGGTCCATCAAACACACCTTAAACTCAAGGGGATTCCCTTTTCCTTTATACATGAGGCGTACCATGCTCAAAACTATAGCAACTTAATTCTCGTCATGAGCATTAGGTATACCACTTCCCCTCTTAGGCCTAGGAACCCTAGGTTCACTTGTAAGTGTCCATCTGCATGCCCTATCTCTTAACTACGAACCAAGCATGCAAAAATGCATGACATGCACTTCTTATCATCCTTCAACTCGAGCGACACTAAGGGTTGGGTCCTCCGTAAGGACAACCAACAAGGTACAAGGCCTCATAACCTGCTACTAAACCTTTCTAGGTCTAAGGAACTCTTCTTCCTGCCTCAGAAGGTAAACATCCATACCGTAGGCACATAGGAACCAGATGCTTCACCTTCACTCTCTAATGTTTGGTTCCTCTAAAGGCAACCAAGATATCAACAGCCTTATCATAACATGCATGAGGCAACCTCTATCATCCACTTAGGTCGCATCATCCTCAACTCCTCACTGTTCCTCATATGTTAGGGTCTAGGTTTACGACCTTCTTGGAGGGGTTTCCTGCTCTATTTCTAGAGCTAACCCTACAACCAACCTCACCATTAGAGGTCCTCTCTTCATGAAGGATAAACCTCAAAAACATCATCTACATGGGTGAAGCTAAGGTTCGAACTTATGTTTACTCAAGATCATCCATAACCCTTCATGCTCCGTCATAATTCCTTATCCAGGGTTTCATCCTACCGTCAGCACTATGGCATGCCCTAGGTGCCATCTATACCATACTTGCATAAGCCCATAGGGTTTCTAAGGTCCTTCACTATCATCATCATCTAAGGAACTATCCTTTACCCTAACATACACGTCCCTTCCCAGGGTTGGATTGCCAAAGGTGCTAGGTCACCCATGGATCATATGGCATCCCAAAGGCATGTCCTTTCAAACACCTGGTCCAACTCATCTCTCTCTAACCTTCACTTAGGGTTAGGGTTAGCATCATCCTCGCAGGATGTGCCAAGTCTCTTCTTGCAATGGAGATCTCTATCTCCAAGACTAACTCATCCTCTTGACAAAAAGGTCTAGCCTCAGGTCTCTTCTGAGGACATGACAACTTATGTCATACGACCTAAACATGTATCTATTCTTTAATTTGTGCTTAATCTATTAAGCTTATGTCCATGACATCTTATTTACATGCTTTTCATTAATTTAGTGGAGGATTCCTTAAACCTTATTAACCCATACCTCAAGAGGGCAAGGAGAAGAAAGAAAACCTTATTCCTTTAGGTCCTTATTAGAATTTTTTGGCGAGAAGGGATGAATAAGATGAGAAGTCCTAAAGGTATCTTATTTCAATTCATACCCTAAGACTTCGGCCAGGCAGTCACATGGATCTGAGAGTCCTCGTATTCCGACTAGTGGTGCAGAGGAAAATATTGCTATCCCCCGGTCGTGATCCTTTTCTAGACACCTCCGTCCTTCGGACAATCCTCTAATAACTCCCTCGGGTTCTATGGAGTTTGTAAAATTTAATATTTATTAATGGTTAACTGAGGAACCTAGGCTCTGATACCAAATGTTACAACCCCACCTCCCGATAACCCCCAATTAAGGGAGACCGAGAGGTCGAAACCGCACCCATGACTTCCGGATCAAAGGTTCAGCAACTAACCAAGAATAATTATCAAATTTTAACATACTATACTGAAAGCTGTAAGAAAATAAATTGTTGCATACCTTTTTGAAAACTTGGATCTCTAAACTTCTATCCACTTAAGGATTCTACTCTAACTAATCCTCCTTGTATTTTACTTCATGTATTTCACAATATGACGATTTACTGTTTGTCCTTTTGGCTTGTACCTAAAATGCCGACAAACAAAACGTCGGTCAGCCGAAGCTGGTATTTGGGGGAAACAATAATCATGTAAATACGTTAACAATGTAATCATTCAATTAATCATTTAACAACCAAGATTATGTTTTAAATATAACTCTGCGATCCAAGGGTACCCTATCCTATGTGTTGTCCCCATTAAACCCCTCATGATCCACCTATAAGTGAACCAATTTCTAGGGTTGAGTCACATGGAACTACTCATAGGTAGACCACTCCTTAACTTGGGGTACGCTAAAGAGTCTCATGGCACTACACGTAGGTAGCCCAGTTTCTAACTCACGGAAACCTAGACCTTGCTCTAGGATTACCCCTTTTTTAGCCTTTTCAAAGTAACAGAGGTGGACCCGGATCTAGCCAGTTATATATGTACTTATGGTGATAATCATAGTCACTTTATAGTTGCATGAAATAAATAGACATCCAACAATTATTTTTCAAGCAACTGATAAAATGTTCGGGAATCACCGTGAAACTAGAACGATTATTCATAAGTGTAACCACATACCTGATTTGATGAGACATGCAGATTATTCAACATATACTTCATGTATATACAATCAAGCCAATTAAAAGATCCCAGCAAGTAATTCAATCATCACATAATTCCTGAAAAGAATATGTACTCTATTTATTACACACTTTATCAAGAATCTACTTTATTGACTTGGATTCTCTTTCTAGGGTTTCTAATCCGCATTAAGATTTCATTAATATTCATTAGGGTTTCTTAGATCAATTTCTCAAACTTTATCCCTTTTTAGGTTAACAAACCCTACAATACTCTTTTCCATTTATACGAACCTTAATTGCTCAACTATTCATTTTAATAGTCTTTTATACCCAAAATTTGACTTAGGATCATCATATCCTTATTTGTTTCTGGATTTGAGCAATTAAAACATTTAAATGACATAATCGCCTAAATTAGGGTTTTCAAGCTCATTAATGCATATTCGTGCACGAAACCCTAAATTAAGCCAATTTTGTAAAAAGATCATCTTTTTAGATCCTATTTTCATTTTTATTAACCGCATGTTAATATCAGATTGAATTGTCCAAATAATGTCATTAAGTTCATTTATCATCAAATCTAAGACTTTTCCCTTAATTAAATCATTAAAGATGATAACTTTATGTACTTTTCACATTTCAAGCATATTTATGCACTTAAACTCTAAATTAGACTAATCATGTGCAAAATTCTTCCTTTTTGAACATAATGTACGTTTTTGCATTTAACAGGTTAATATCAACTCTAATGATCCATTATACCCTATTAATCACATTAATCATATCAAAGTAGGGTTTCTTTAATCATCATTATGTTAAAGTTGATAAATTACACTACTTTTCAAATTGCAAGTGGAATTGGCATATAAACATATTTTATTTAGATTCCTCACGTCTTTCTGATCAACTTTCATATATAAACTTTTGTCATCTGAGCTACGAATATTTTACTACGATTTTTGCAATAAAATCTTACTTGGACCAATCTGGAGCTGCCACGTACCCATCTCCATGCGATGTCGCAATTTGGAAACATAATAGAAAGACGGATTTGCCCTTGGTAATGTGGCTGGCGCTTTATCCTGCGAAGGGGTAGGATGGTCCAACCACCCACCCGTCTCCTTCCTCTGCGCGCCCTAATGATGCCGCTGCAGCAAGTCTGTAGACGTACGGCTGACCTGATGACTTGCTGCAGGCGTCGCGCGGGATCAAAGCTAGGTTAAACTCCTTTCTAGTTGGAGTGGGGGCGTCGTGCCTCCCTCTTACACCCGTCCTTGGTTCCTCCTTGCTCCAAGGACCACGTTGCTCCTCTAATCTAGGTTTTGAGTGAAGAAGAAGAAGAAGGAGGAGGAGAGAGGCATACGTGGAACCCCTTTGATCTCGACTCAGAACTCTACCCCTTATATAGGGGAGGGTATCCACGCCCTAAGATGAGCATACAAAGGGAAACAAACCCCTTTCTAATAGGAATGGGATTTCTTTCTGAAAAAGCTAGTTTCCTTCTCTCTCTCATATTTCTTTAATCTTCTTTATTCATTAGATATTAGGAATTCGAAAATCCCCTTTCACTTTCTCTTTATTATTGGCTTTTAACTTATTAGCCATGAAATTATAGTTTCCTTTAGTAAGAAATACTTTCTTCTTACAAAACCACATAATTCATTAATTATGTATTACATTATTCCCATATTTTGCTTTATTGGTATTTTCTCTTTCCTATTTCTTCATTGGGACTCCTTTGATCCCAAGAAACTCAAATAATTCGAAATCCTTTTTATTTGGTACTCATTGTCCTTCTAGATGCATCTAAATGCATTATTCTTTAGTATCATGTGTATTTCTTATTAAAATATTTATTTTTTTGAGGATCTCTCTTTTATTTTCCTCATTGGCATTCCTTTTATTATTAGAAATCTCATGGATACGAAATTTCCCCAAGAAATCTCATTTATGCCTCTATCCACTCATTTTCCCATTTCATCATTATTTTCAATTTATTTCTTAATAAAAAATACTTAATTAATTTTTTCTTTTCTTATTGCTTTCTTTTTGCAACTTTGAGTTCCTTGGTACCCAAGGAACCCAAGAGGCACGAAATCCTCTTTAGATTTGCCTTCTAGAGGTTTCCATCTATTTCTTTTCTCAAATATTCAATTACTCATTTACTAATTGAATTTTCTTGTTATATGGGCCCAATAGCCAATAAAGCCCACAACCCAAACATCAAGGCTATTGTAAAAGAAATCCATGTATTCAAAACAATTTATTATTTATTCAAATATTCTCATTATGAGAAATTCATTTCTCACCAAATGAGCCCAAAAACAGTGTTGTAACATATGTTTTGTTCCACCCCGACCATCGGTTGAGCTTTGTGAGATGGAAACTCAACAAAATGGATTTTTATAAAAGCTCTCAGTCACCAATCGGTCGAGTTGGCAACTTGACCAATAGAGGTTATGTACCAAACTTAGAAATCTTAGTTTCTAGCCATTTGAGTGATAATTAAAATTATTTTTCTAGTCCATTTTGCATTTTAAACATACTTAGGAATGTATCACTCATCATTGGGTACTATTTATCGATAAAACAAGTGTTTGCAAAAAATACCCCAAACAAGCAAAAAGTAAGGCATAAGAACATAAAATTTTAGCGCTTTAGCAAGTAAGGGTGATTAAGACATAAATAAAGTATATAGAATAGATAACAACTAGCTAGAAGGCATATCTGATTCATCTGAAGTAGTTATGAGTAGTTTAGATCTAATAAAATTAAATTCCTCTCTAGCTAGAGGTTTTGTAAAAATGTTTGCCAACTATTTTTTGTGTCCACATGTGTGATATAAATATTCTTCCTGGCAATGTGATCATGAAGAAAATTATGATGAACCTCTATATTCTTGGATCTACTATTCAATATAGGATTTTAAGATAAATTTATTGTATTAGTGTTATCACAAAAGATAGGAGAAGCATCAAAATAAATGTTAAAGTCTGGGAGCATTTGTTTCATCCATAGAATCTGGGCACAACAACTCCCAACTATAATATATTCAGTTTCGATAGTTGATAAAGACATTGTGCTCTATTTTTTGGAAAACCAAGACACCAAGCATGGTCCTAGGAGAAATCAAGTGCCACTTGTGTACTTTCTATCAATCAAACATCATGCATAATCAACATCACTATAATCTGTAAGAGTAAAGTCCCTTAACTTGGGATATCATAGTCTAAATTTTTGGATTTTGGCTAAGTATCTTAAAATCCTCTTAACAACTATAAGATGTGATTTCTTGGGATTTGATTGAAAGCGAGCACACAAGCCAACACTAAACATTATGTCATGTCTAGAGGTAGTTAAGTAAAGTGAACTTCCAATCATGCCTCTATATATATTCTCATCCACTTTTGCACCTTCTTCTTTATCAAGTTTGGTGTTGTTTGACATCGGGGTGTCCATTGGCTTGGTATTCTCCATCCCAAAGCACTTGAGTAGCTCACTTGTGTACTTTCCTTGGTGGATGAAGTTCCCATCTTTAGTTTTCTTGATTTGAAAGCTGAGTAAGAATGTAAGCTCACCCATCATGCTCATGTCAAACTCACTCCACATAGCATCACTAAAGTCCTTGCAAAGATCAAGATTAGTTCTGCCAAAAATAATATTATCAACATAAATTTGAATGATAAGAAAATTGTTAGAAGTATGTTTAAGAAACAAGGTAGAATCTACTTTGCCCATAATATACCCATGATCTAAAAAAAGTTCTTTAATTTCTCATACCAAGCTTGAGGTTCTTGTTTGAGGCCATAGAGAGCTATTTGCAATAGATAAACATGTTTAGGTAAACTATCATGTTCAAAGCCCATAGGTTGTGCAACATACACTTCCTCCTCAATTGTATCATTCAAAATGCATTTTTAACATCCATTTGATATATAAGAAAATTTTTATAACTAGAAAAAGCAAGCAACGTACGAATGGACTCAAGTCTAGCTACAAGTGCATATGTTTCATCAAAATCTATACCTTCCTGCTAATTTTTAGCCTTGAGCCACTAACCTTGTTGTGTTTCTTACCACCTTGTCACTTTTGTCTATCTTGTTGTGATAGACCCACTTGGTTCCAATGATCTTTCTATCACATGGTCTTGGCACTAGAGTCCAAACTTTGTTATTCCTGAATTGCTCTAGTTCTTCCTGCATGGCTAGGGTCCACTCATCATCCCCAAGAGCTTCTTTGACATTCTTTGGCTTGAGTTGTGAGATGATGGTGTTTTTGGCTTGTTCTTTGTTGTAGGTAGCCCGCATCTTCACTCTTTCAAAAGGGTCACCTATGATTAGCTATTTAGTATGATTCTTTGCAAAGCATGGAGTTGGATCCTTCTTTTCTTCATCTATCTCTTCTTCTTGAGTGGCCACATCTTTTCCTTTTTCGGTGATGTTGAGTTCTTTTAGGGATGGAATTACTTCATCTACAACATCAATATTAAAAATACCCTTGGAAATAGAGGGTTTAGTATCAATAAATTTAACATTAATATATTCTTCTACTTGATATAGATCAACATTATACACTCTATAAGTCTTGCTAGTAGTGTTATAGTCAAGAAAAAATCCTTGTATAATTTTAGATCAAACTTGTCAAGAGAATATTTCGTGTTTAAAACAAAACAAGGACACCTGAAAATGTGAAAATACTCGATAGAATGCTTCCTACCACACCATAGCTCACAGGGGGTTTTCTTTAAAGAGGGATGTGGAAGACCCAATTTTTCCCAAAACATGAGTTACTACTAGCTTTGGCCCAAAAATTCTTTGGAGTGTCATACTATAAAAGCATGGTCCTAGGCATTTCCTGTAGTGGCCTATTATTCCTCTCTACAACCCCATTTTATTGAGGTGTTCAAGGTGAAGAGAAGTTAGGTGCATAACTTGATTCTTCAAAAAAAAAATCAAAAAGATCATTTTCGAATTTTCCCCCATTATTACTATGGATGGAAACAATCTGGCAATAAGCTTTGTTTTCAACTCATTTGCAGAAGTTAGAGAAAACATCAAGTGTATCACTCTTAGAAATGAGAAAGAAGGTCCAAGTATATCGAGATAAATCATCGACAATAACAACATAATACTTAGAACCATGAAGTGATCGAGTTCTCATAGGTCCAAATAGATCAATATGGAGAAGTTTAAGAGCCTTATTGGTGCTAAGGACTCCTTTGGATTTGAAAGGAGGTTGGTTTTCTTTCCTCAGGTTCAAGGTTGGCATTCCCCATTCTTTTCAAAATTTAATTTTGAAAGTCCCTTGACCAAGTCTTTTTTGCTCAACTTCTTCAATTCATGCATATTTACATGGTCTAACCGACGATGACAAAGAGAAATATCATTCAAATTGACTCCAAGGCTTGTACCAACAATAGACCTAATAGATTCAAGTACAATTACATAAATATTACCATTTCTAGTTCCCTTGTATCTGATATGGTAAGTAAAGAAATCTAGGAGCAAGCATTCAAAAGAAGTAAATAGCACAAGGTAACCATTATCACATAATTGACTAACACTTATTAAATGGTGATGTAGGCATCCACAAAGAGAACATTCTTGATACACAAAGATTCACCTACATCACCATCACCTTTAATCTTAACTTTCTTGTTGTTCCTGAAAGCGATTGAATCTCCTTTCTTTGAAATTGTTAAAACAACTTATATCACATGTCATGTGTTTTGTGCAGCCACTTTCAGCAATCCTTTTTCTTTTTCCTTATAAAAAAGGATAGTGTCAGTTTCTAACTCAAACTTTGGGATCCGATATTAGCTTGGGGACCCATTTAATCTTTGGATTGGTCCCCTTAGGCTAGAAAGGACAATAAGTAGAATAATGATAGTCACTTTTGCAATCAGAGAAATCATAGGATTCTTACAGCCAGAGGACTCTCCAATGAAAATGGAGGTTCCTCATTCTTTTACTTACCTTTGGCCTTACTCTTATCCTTAGGATCTCCCCCTATAAATCCCAAACCACTCGTACCACTTTGTTTGGTTGAATGGTCAAGGATTTCATTTAGGGAGTTTTTCCCTTTGAGGAACTTCTACAAAGAGGCTCCAAGTCTATGATTGTCATCAGTAAGAGATATAACAGTAGAAGACAAGCTAGCAAGATCATCTCTAGCTTGAACAAGGTCAGCCTTTAAACAAAGGGCTTCAGTCAAATAAGAATCTTTTTCAAGAGTAATAGAAGCAACATCATTACTAGGAAAAATAGATCTAGAAGATAAATCATTAATTTGACCATGTAACCTAACATAATAATTTTTAAGCAATTAAATTTCTTTGAGATAAACATCCCTCTCATCTCTATGATCATCACTGATAAGCTTAAGTTCAACATTTTCAAATTTAACTAACTCAAGCTCATTAAGGTACTTTTGGTTGTCTTCCTTAAGAGATGCAATATTCTTAAGATAGACGCCAATATCTACTTCAACTATATTGTATTAGAGCTCAAGATCAATAAATTGGCCTTACATGGAATCAATGCTCTCAAGATGAATTTTTTTATTTGGTTCAAGAATATAAAGTTTAGCATACAAGTCATTCATGATTTTACCCAACCTCTTCATTTTATATTTACATTCGGAATAAGAAGAATGGGTAGTAACAAGCACGCCAATAAGAGTTTCTTTAGATAACTCATTCAAACTTACCTCACCAATATCATCACTTGTAGAGTCCATGAGTGCAAGGTGTCACTCTCCATCTTCATCGGAGCTTGAGCCACTAGAAGATGACCCTTCCCAAGCTGCATGAGATGCACATTTGTGCCTCCTCTCATTCTTGTCCTTCCTCTTGTATTTGCTATATTTCTTGTACTCTTCCTCCTTCTTGTAATTGCTCGTGTGGTGTGACTTTCTAGCCTTAGGACATTCACTCTTGTAATGTCTTTTTTAACCACACTTGTAGCACCTTGGAGTAGATGAAGAAGATTGCTTTTCTTTAAAGTTCTTTCCCTTGGAGAAGTTGGATTCATGCTCACTAGGGCCATCATCTTCACTTAAGGAGGAGGGAGAAGTCCGACAAGCAAGTTGTTGTTGAAGGATAAGAGCCTCCACTTGAGCTTTGAAGGCACTATCTTTGATCTTCCTCGATTCTTTTTCTTCTTAGTTTTCTTCCTCTTTTTTCTTGTCAAGTCTTGGCTCATGAGCTTATAGATTGCCAATAAGCTCCTTGGTTAGAAGATCATCAAGACTTCTTACTTCTTCAATGGAGGACACCTTTGACCCCCATCTGTTTGGAAGAGACCTCAATATCTTTGAGTTGATTTCTCCTCTATACAAAGTATGTCCCAAAGCAGCTAGGCTATTGATAATGATGTTGAGACTTGAGTACATCTCGACAACTCCTTCTTTCTTCCCCATCTTGAAATTCACTAGGAGGCTATTCAACCTGTAGATATTTGCCTCCTTCACTTTCTTTATGCATTCATAAGTGATGCGCAACTTGTCCCATATACCAAAGGTTGTAACCCATGAGGAGATGCGGTTGAACTTGGATAGAGTGAGGGCAACATAGATGATGCTAATTGATTTGGCATTGAGCTGTACATTCTTTAGGGTTGCTTCGTCCCAAGTTGACCAACTTCGATTGGCTCCTTATAGGGTGCTATCATCACTTTCCACATATCAAAGTTCATTCCTTGGATGTAAAATTGCATCTACCGCTTCCAATAGAGGAAGTTCTTGTCATCGAAGACCGAGAGACACATGGAGAAGCCTTCGTCTAGGTTGAGAGAACCAAGTAGGTTCTAACACATATTCTCATCTCATAAGAGATTTATTGGAGAAGATCATTGCTCTGATACCGCTTGTTGGATCTAGGGCTCTAGAGGGGGATAGAATAAAGCTTCAAAATTCTCACAAGAATACTTAGACCTTCAAATTATATCAATTGAAATCAAATTCTAAAATAGAATTTGAAATCATATATAACAAGCATAGCAAGGATGAGAGAGATTGAAACAAACACTTGGACAAGGTGTTTAGAGTGGTTCCAATCTTCAAACTAAGAGACCATCAATCCACTACCTAGAGAGGTCAACCTCTAGGACTTTGCAACCCATGTATACTTATATTCCATTATGAGAGATACAAGAAGACCACCTTACATCTAAGGGCTTACCTATCCAAGATAAGAGTCTTCCACCTACACAAGGACTTACCCACTTGATCAAGATGTCTTCAGGCTTCAATAAGGACTTACCCACACTTACATCAAGTCTTTGGCCTCGTAGAGATTACCCACTCTTCATGAATCTTCCGCCTTGTCCTTGTCCTACTCTTGGAGAGGATCTTCACACCTTCTTCATCCTTGAAGAAGAACAACTCATGTTTCACTCAGAGAAGATCACTTTAGCCATTTCTCTTTAAGAAAGGAGATTGCGAAGATGGAAATATGGAGTGCTTTACAAGGTAACATTGAGGTAGCTCTCTTACAACATGCCTAACTCACTCATAATCACGAAATTCTTTATAAATGAGAGAGAGAAAGGGACTCAAAGAGTTGTAACACACTCAACTATAGCAAGGACAAAGGATAGAATGAATTAGCTACCATGGAATGAACTCTAAGAGGTCTTATTTATAGATGGGAGTGTTCCTTTGAGTATGGGATCACTTAAGAATGAAACATAGCCATTTTACAACTTGCAACAGATCTATTTTCATTTCTAACAATTCTCTAATGGTTGGAACTACTTTTTCTGTGTTTTTTATATAATACATTCAGTCGAGTTTCAATAAAGGTAACTCAACCGATCCACTATCCGACAATGCTAATTTTCAAACTATCGGTCGAGTTTGTCCTAAGGTAACTCGACTGACCAACTAAAATCAACTTCGGTTAGAAAGTTGGTCAGTCGAGTTATGTGAGTGTACAACTTGACCGATGCAACCATTTTCAAAAAATCCATCACAGATCGGTCGAGATCCAAACTCGACCGATTAAAGTACTATGACTAATTTTCCAAAATGATTTATAAGTGATCAAACAATGGAATTAATATTCTGAGGTTTTTTGGAGTGTTTTCCACAAAATGCATTTGCATAGCTTTTGACTTGAACTTGGACAAACTAGGACTTGTATACTTTGATACTTTTCACATTCCTAAAGCCTAAAATCAATTTTAAACAAAAATATTAGATAAATATGAATGGAATGGTTAAGTCATTATCAAAATATAGATAATGTATAACTCTCAAGTCAAGATATTCGACATCCACATAATTTGTATCAGAATTTGGGTAATGAATTTCTGATCGGATATTGGATATTGATGTATCCACTCCAAAAAAAAAATTTGAGTTCGACATATATATATATATATATATATATATATATATTATTGAATGCATATTTTTATATATAGAAATATGAGCATATAAATATTTAAATATACAAATTTAATATAGTATAAATATTTTATATATATTATATTTTTTTAATATTAAATGTATGCTTTTTTATACAGATCAGATATTTTATCCGAATTTAGATATTATGCATCGGATCAAATTCAGATTTTATCATATGATATCCATCAGATATCAAATCAAACATTTTTTTAGATTCAGATATTGAATATAACGATATCTGCTTCGTATTCGACCCATTTATATGGGGTGTCTCTCTCTCTCTCTCTATATATATATATATATATATATATATTATATTATATATATTATATTATATATATATATATAGAGAGAGAGAGAGATGTCACTGGTACATGTATCGACAAGTAACAATGGCACATGTGGAATCAACTGATTGAATCCAACTACACAAATTGAATCGTATTCTCTAAATTATATTTGTTTAAACAACTACAACCCTATATTATATATATATATATATATATATATATATATATATATATATATAAATAGTCAGGCTAGAATACACTTGAGTGTACATATCGCACGCTACACTCATGTTGTGTTTGCATATCCAAACTAATTTTTGACAAAATGTAAATCATTAATCTTCATTTTCATAGTAAAACTAGGCTACATACAAATTTTGAGCGCATTTGGATGAGTTTAAGTCACTCATCCGAGGGCAACAAAATCAATGCACAAAACTAATTTGAAATATGATATTTTTGTGGTCTTT
>OY856409.1:620829390-620831890 GCA_963693085.1 Alisma plantago-aquatica
CAGCTCATATAAAAAATTTGAACCCATTTGGACATTTATAGGTCATGTTCTAAAGATCCCAAAAATCATGCATTTCAAATTATTTTTGTGCGTCGATTTTGTTGCCTTCGAAAGAGTGACCTACACTCATCCAAATTGGCTCAAAATGTGTATGTAGCCTAGTTATAGTATGTCAACGAAGATCAATGGTTTACATTTTGCAAGAAAATTACCTTGATATGCAAACAGAACTTGAGTGTAGTGTGCGATCTGTACACTCGAGTGTATTCTAAACTGAATATATATATATATATATATATATATATATATATATATATATATATATATATATATATATATAATGTATATATATTTATCTATATATATATATATATATGTGTATATATATAAATATATATATATATACATATACATATATTTATATATATCGATACATATTTATGTATATATGCACATACATATACATATATATGCATATATATGTATATATATACATATACATATACATATATATACATATATATGTATATATATACATATAAATATACATATATATACATATATATGTATATATACACATATACATATACATACATATACATATATGTACATATATACATATACATATACATATACATGTACATATACATATACATATACAAATATATATGTATATATTTATATAAATATACATATATACACACACACACACATATATATATATGTATGTATATATATACATATATACATATATATATACATACATATATATACATATATATATGCTTATGTATATATATATATGTATATATATACATATATATACCTATACATATATATATGTATATATATGTATATATATATATATGCATATATTTGTATATATATATATATATATATATGCATATATATGTATATATATACATATATATACATATATATACATATATATGTATATATATGGACATGTCTCCCAAGCGGACGACAGCTTCCACTCTGGTGATAGGGCGGGTGACATAGGGCTCGCAGAGGGTGGCTTCGAGCTCGGGGGAGGGGCCTTCGGTGGTCGGAGAACGCCACCCTACTACCCCAAGGCCTTGACTCGGCTCAATCTTCATCGTGTCTGTCTCGGGCGAGCTACCGTCTTCTCTCCTCCACCCTCTCCTCTTCTTCTTCGGCAGGGCTGGGCTCCTGGCTGTGATCTCGACTCGTGCTGCGTCGGGCAGCTGTTTGAGAGGGGCAACTTTGCCTCCATTTCCCCCATCGGGCCTCTGGCCGGATTGAAGGTGGAGTGGCATTGGTGGTTCCATCTTCCTCACAGATCTAGTGGTATCGAGCTCCTCCACCCCCTTTTATTAGTTTGTATTTTGAGAATAAGGTTTCTATCCCTTCTGTCATGAAGGCTTCCGAGCTCTGGGCTTCCCCAGTGTTTTGGCATCGGTTTTTTCTGTGTTTGTTAGCTTGTTTAGATAGTGGCCTAGCAGTTTATCTACCTTTTTCTGCCGCTAGTCAGAATTTATCTGTCGCGCTTTGCTGCGACATCCCTTCGGGAAATCGATGAGATCTCTAGCCTCGGCTAGATCTCAGCATTATTTGGATTGATCTTATTACTCAATTATATGTCTTCGTTTGAGTTGATATACGAGCAGAACATTGTCTTGTTCCAGCGCCTCTACCACTACTCAATGCTCAGGTTGATGGAATTCTTTGGGAAAAGCTACTTAAGACAGCCTCAAGGAAAAATAATCAATGCAGAAATGTCTCTCTCTCATTCTAATATGAGTTGTAGTGCCTTTGGGTTATTAAACGTGATGTTTGTATGTTTTGTTTGTATCTTTCTTCCCAATTGTAGATGCCGTATGGCTAACAAGTAATGAATCGATCCTTTTGTTCTAAAAAAAATATGTATATAAATATATATATATATATGTGTGTGTGTGTATATATATATATAGATATATACATATAGATATATACATATATATACATATAGATATATATATATATATATATATACTTACATACATACATACACACATACATACATACATATATATACATATATATACATATATTAGTATATATATATATGTATATATATATATATATATATACATATGTATAGATATGTATATATATGTTTTTTTGGTACCTTGTATATATATATATAAATATATATATATATAGATACATATATACATATATATACACATATTTATATATACATATATATACATCTATATCAATACTATTTTTTGCATATCAAGATTACTTTTTGCAAAATATAAACAAATGAACTTCACCGTCATACTATTACTAGGCTACATAAAAATTTTAAGCCCATTTGGATGAGTGCAAGTCACTCATCCAAGGGCAACAAAATTGATGCACGACACTAATTTGAAATGCATAAATTTTGTGGTCTTTATAATATGACCTATAAGTGTCCAAATGTGCTCAAATTTTGCATATGAGCTATTCACAAGATGTTTAAGAAGAT
>OY856409.1:620834390-620859390 GCA_963693085.1 Alisma plantago-aquatica
AAGAATTGTGCAATCATCATAAATGAAGATGGGTACACATAAGATACCTGCACTCAGGTACACAATTCTTTTAGCCATATATATATATATATATATATATATATATATATATATGGATGTTTACTTGCTACCCGTGCGGGTAGATTAGATTAGTTACCCGCATTTGATGAAGCAGTGGCATTGTGTTGTAATTACAGAATAGCGGTGGCATTACGGTGTAATTATTGAATAACAAGATTGGTTCGGTGGCATTACTTTGTAATTATTGAATAACAATGGACCAGTGACATGACTTGTAAATCTGTAACGTGTATTTGATCCGCACCAGCTGGAAAAGTGATAATAAAATGACATTTCCCAATTGTAATACACAACGTCATCTTCAGTTACAAATGTCTTCTTCTCATTACAGATTCCATGTTCTCCTTACAATATATCAGTTATCTTTACAGACAGGTTTCAACAAAAAATATCTCTATGTGAACTTGAAGAAGCTGGTTGTCGAGCAAAGTTAGGAGTTCACAAGTGCGTGATTCGCGTTGCCATGGAGGACAAAGGAAGGTTCTTACAAAAGCTAAGGAACCAGATCAATAATGAAGTAGTAGTAATAATAAGGCAAATAAGTCAAAGTTCTTTATTATGTGCACATGATGAAGTTCTTGATGGATGGATATTATAAGTTATTCAACACTGATGTACTCTCCAAAAGCACTACAACAAGTGCAAATTGTAGAAACTTGGTGTTGTAAGTCTTTGGTGGAGTTGAACCCACCACTAAACCAGGAATACCCACAACCCAATACATGGCGTAATAGGTTCTTTAGATTTTTACTCAGGGCCTCTAAATACCTCTCTTCATGTCAATGCCTTCCTTGCATTTTCTTCCATCCCCTACAAATCCTCCTCACTACTATGCTTGTCCCTGCCGAATCGTCGATCTGCTCACTGCCTGATAGGTCAAACTATTGTGCAAACCACGTCGTCGACCACCATGACCACAACCATGAGGTCTCTGTCAACCCGTACAATTACATATGACACTTTCTTATTACAATATGAGTATCCATATTACAAAACGGTCACCTATATTACGATTGACTCTTTCCTATTACAACATGACTTTCCATAACACATATGCCACTTGCTTATTACAATATGAGTATCCATATTACAAAATTGTCACATACATTACGGTTGGCTTTTTTATATCACAATGTGACTGTCCATATTACATATGAAACTTTTTTATTACGACATGAGTATCCATATTACCAAACTGTGACCTAGTTACGGTTGGCTCTTGCCTATTACAATGTGACTGTCCATATCACAAATGACACTTGCTTATTACAATATGAGTATCCATATTACAAAATTGTCACCTACATTATGGTTGACCCTTGCCTATTACAATGTGACTGTCCATATTATATATGACACTTTCTTATTACATTAAGGCATTAAAATTTACATGTAGAATTTACACTAACAATCAAGATTCGATAACTAGAGAATTATATGTGAACACAAGATAAGGAAAGAATATGTAGGTTTAAGAACTTTACATGCAAAATGGTAAGCTTATCATCCTATATATTACAATATTGTATTGCGAATTGAAAATACAACCATGTTTAATATTTTGTAAAAAGACTTGAGAAAAGACAATTATGATAAGGAGGAGAAAATTGTAACTAATGTAGATGTTTGATGATATAATAGATGACCTACAAGATGTTAAACAAAAATTTATGAGAATAAACTTCAGTACAGAATAAATTGTAATAAGAAGGAAAAATATGTAACACGAATAAATAAATTTTAATGAGAATGAAAACAATGTAACCAAGGTTCACGTCTTGTAATACAACCTGACTGTATCAAGAACTATATGCATATTATGTAGATGACAACTACGTGGAACATATCCTAATTATGAGTCAACGGTGAACATGTGTTGAAAATTATTAAAGCTCTTGTCCTCATTTAATTTTTTATTCACCAAAAATGTATGCCTCAATGTCTCTAGCTATCTTTTCCACTATTGCATGCACTCAGAATTCATTACCGTCTAGCTACAAATAGTGGAATCATGCACATGCACTAGTAAAGGATGTTGAATTAAAAAATACTACCACCGTGTTCCATGCAATACGTAGTTGATTTCTGCTTAATTACAATATGTGCCAACGCTACTCCATGCATACGTAAATGAAATATGTGTAATTACAATAGATACCACCGCTACCATGCAACTGTAATGGAGTTTGATTTAATTACACATCATGCCACCGTGTATCAATGCATGGGTAATTAACTTGGCTACCTGCGTGGGCATCCAATACATACCCTATATATATATATATATATATATATATATATATATATATATATATATATATATATGATGGTAAGAGGACCGATTGAGAAGGATGCTTTCACCATTACAGAGGAAGGTAGGGAGGTTGGGGTCCCGATGGAAGCCTTGGGATATGACTCACCTTCGGATAATAGGCAGATGGTTGTTGTATCTGCGCCGATCTCTTCTTCACGACAACTTGACAACTCGATGAGGACTGAGACTAGCCAACAGGCTCCTAGATTCAGAAGAAACTCTAGAGACAGGATGGTGTACAATGAGGAGGGGGACAGAACCATTTTACCACATAGTAGTCTGGAGGAATTCTTTACTTTCATTGATTCCAGACGATCCCTTGCTGCTCGGAGAGGAAGATCCAGGGATTACTCTTATAGAGGGACAGATAGGAGATTCAGATCATCGTCTCGAGATGATTATGAACAGATCGTTAGGGAGGAAGGAGGGAGACGAGGGAGCCAGTGATCTAGTGGAAACCTGACGTAAAATCTGGATGTACGTGGATAATGGCTTTCAACCGGAGGTGGTCTGCAATCATCGTCAACAGAGGGTTTTTTAGGAGGATGATGTTCAGAAGGTGATTAACTCAGCTACTAGAGAGCTTGGTGAAGTGGGGGTTCACTTGAATCTTGCGGAAGATCAGTTTTCACACGTTTCTAGTGTGGAAATTGATGATCGTTCGGTCTATGGTATGTTGTGGGGAGATGATGTTGCACCGTGGAAGATCGTAAATTTGGTCAAAGAGGTGAAGGAGATCATTGCGGAGAGGGACATCACTGGATCGTTAGTGCATAAAGTTTCAATTCGATCCCGAAGGAGATAGGGAGATGGGGTATGCTTTTGTCTGAGCCGCTTGTTGTTTCTGACATGAGGGTTGTTCCTAGCAGGTTAAATGGGCATGGTGCTTCTTGAGAAACACAAGACGACTTATGTTGTGTTGCGGAGAGAGAGTTAAGAGGGGTTTTTGGGTCGGGTTGTGCGGCCTAATATGTTGTGTGATGTGTGTTGGTGTGATGTGTGGGGTTCTACCTGCGTTTCAGTAGGAGATGTATGTTTGCTTTTGATTGTGCCCACACGAGGGAAGTGGGGTGAATAGATGGTCCATTGGCTTAAAATATATATATATATATATATATGAAAGATCTATATGTTGGGTGAATAGAGCTTTTTGGAGTTTATAAAGTTAATTAAACAATTAATGTAACATCCCTGACCAGGGTTATAAACTAACCCTAGGTGTTTTGCCTAAATATGTAATTAAACTCTTGTGATTATCTTTTGGCATGTAATTAAGTTCCTAAGGAACATACATTTTCATTTCTGTCACTTTTAAACAATGATTGTAGTATTGTTTGGTAATACAGGGACCTATGTGCATATTAGCCAGTTAAGGGGTTTAACTTGCAAATTTCACAAGTTAAGATGTTCCTCTGACGATGAGATATCATATGAGTGATATGATGAGGTAAGATGGATTTCCCAAGCTTGGGCATCAAGATGCAGCTTGTGGAATGATCCTTATGCTTAAAAACCCTAATTTGAATTAAAGTGCAATTTACCCAGATGTGGAGTGCAACTTATAAAATACACCATCTAGAACATATTTTATGACTATTGACATCATTTAGAGTAAAAATGATGAAAGGGACACATGAATGAGTGATCAGATAAGAAAAATGATCTTTGTCTATAAAATTCACTAAGTATGAGGATGGAGACTTGTCATATATGAACTCTAGTTGAAAGTTGGTTTTCTTTACCCTTAGATCTAGAGTTTTAATGAGATTTACATAAGTTTTGATAGCTTGGGCGTGCCTTAGAAACAAGGAGGGACTTAGGTGAGAATTTCATGTTTTAGAGGTCCTTATGGGTGGTCAATGGCCTAGAGTATATAAGCCTTCACCCTTGCAAACCAAGTGAATGTATCCTTTATCCTCTTCATTTCTCATCTTTCTCAAAATGGACAAGGCAGAGCTCTGGACCTCAGGGAGACGACCAACTAGTGCTAAGGTGAGTAGGAACCATCTTCAAGCTCGAATTCATGAAGGAATTCTTCTTAAAAGGTTGGTTCTATGGTTAACTTACTTAGATTCTTTGTTCTAGCCGACCATCCCCATCTTTTCCTTGAAGAAACAACCTTGGATGACCTATGGAGCTCAAGACGCCATTAAAGGCTTGAAGCTTGGAAGCTTGGATCTCTAGGAACCACGTTTGAGGCGGGTTTTATAACTCTAAACTCCTAGCTTTATTATGCATATCTTTGTTCTTACTTTTAGTGCTTACTTCTTGTTCTACCTCCCTTCTTCCTTGCACTTTTGCAAGCAAAATGGTGGTGTAACTGACCTGAACAGAGGTTGAGGATGATGGGCATGGATTACTAGGTAACTTTATCAAACGACCTTGGACCCTTTTGGTCCAAACGGTTGCAACCCATTTAAGGTCAAACAGTTTCAACCCGTTTGATCTCAAACGATCTTGCAAGATTGTTTGGATCAAAACGGTCTCAAGACCATTTGATAGGGTTGACCAAGGAACGAACTTTTTAGGGTCTGTTCATAATATATTGCATTTCATTTCTACAAAGAATTATAATCTAATTCCTAACCAATTGAGAGTTGAAGGCACTTCAACACCCTAACCCTAATCGGGTTGAAATTGTTGATTTCAAGTATAGATCTTGTTGAGTGTTGGGTTGAAGGACCCAAACGGGTTCAAAACCATTTGGGGGTTCATCCAAACGGTCTCACACTCGTTTAGTGACACCCCAATACCGTTTGGACGTCTAGGGTTAAGGAAATTTGATGGTTTGAGGGTCCAATTTCAATAGGTTGATGAATTGATAAAAATGCTGATTTTAGACCTATTTAGGGTTCAACCCTTATCCAAACGACGTGGTTTTTGGTAAAACATTGGGAAAACGGTCTCAAGACCATTTGCAGGTCACCCAAACGATTTCAAGACCGTTTGGGCCAAGTTTGGGCCCAATTGGAGGTCAATTGATAGGTTCAACCTTGATTTGATTCACATTGTTGAACATTGATGATTATCCGATTGAAACCCTAAGTGAGATAGACTTAACCCTAATTGGCTTTCAATTGAGGGTCATTTTTGTGTCCAATTGGTTAAGGCTAATCCTAATTGATTTAACTTGTAAGTGTTTAACATGGCTTTGGCCAATTGAAGGCTTCAACATGGGAAATCCTATTCAAAATAACCTTTGTGTCACCTTTTATGTTCATGCGGTTTGAACCCATGTGGGTTCACACTCATTTAGGCTCAAATAGGTTCACACTCGTTTAGGCTCAAACAGGTTGACACTCATTTAGGCTCAAACAGGTTCACACTCGTTTAGGCTCAAACAGGTTGACACTCATTTAGGCTCAAACAGGTTGACACTCGTTTAGGCCCAAACGGGTTCACACTCGTTTAAGGTCAAACGGGTTCACACCCGTTTAAGGTCAATTGGGTTCACACCCGTTTAAGGTCAAGTGAGTCCACACTCGTTTAAGGCTCAAATGGGTTCAAGGTCGTTTGAGATTAAACGAGTTCAAGGTCGTTTAAAACCTAAATGGGTTGAAGGTTGGAGGTTAAACCCTAAACCAATTGGAAGCCTTTCAAGGTTATGTATACTTAATCACTTGAAGGTGTAAATGGTTCAATTATGACCTAATCTAAAAACCTAATAGTAACTTAAGACATTAAGGGACTAAGTGACTAATGAATTGACCCATGATGATGATCAATTGGTAAATTACCAAAATGCCCTTGAGGGGTTAATTTGAGTGATACCTTGTTCTAATCAAACCCTAATCACCTGATAGTGATGATTTGGTTTATGTTAATCAGGGATGACTTGACCCAATCTATCTAGAGTGGTGTAATCACCATCTACTAGTGAGAGGAGAGAGAAAGTACCATTTATGGTCAAAACTCAAGTAAAATACCTTCAATGTACTTGAATATGCAAGATTAGGTATGATCCACTTATGTGAGATCATGGAAACCCTAAATATAATAATTGGTGAATCTTAATCTTATCTGAGGGCTTTAATGATGATGTTTCTCATACATGGTGATGTTATGAGATCATTTCACCATGAGGTGAATAGTAAACCCTAATTCTAGGGTGATGACATGTAATGTGAATAGTAAACCCTAATTGGTGAAAATCAAGGAACCTAACCCTTGTAAGAGTATGAGGGTACAACTTTTGATATGAATTGCTTACTATTATCAGTTGAATTAACCATGCAGGTTCTTATACATGATGATGATCATATCCAGGTAAGGATTATGATTTCATATTCATTGAAAGCATGTTATTAGCTTTATGAATAATGACATATGATGATGCCTAGTAAGTGGCATATTATGAGAATGATAGGCTGTGAGAGCCATGAGTATCATCAAGGTCATGCTTGTCAGATGAATTGTGATGAGATGATTGAGAAATGATAATTGATGAGAGTTAGACTTGATACATTTAGTATTCTACTTTCATAGATGTTGTTCTAATGATTAATGTTTGAGAACATGTATGATGTTAAAAGAATACTGAAAATGTACCTAACTAATCAAGTATAATCATACCATGTAGAGCCCTGATCATAGATCCATCATTGTCAGGAGTTAAATGATGGTGAAACAGGTTTTCCTAAGGGATCTCCTGGATCACATACTTTTGAGTATGTGGGGGAATATGGATGTGAATACCCTTACATCCTAGTGTAGGAATTGATATAGATGTATCTTAATCTATCAACCCTTCACTATGTGTTTATGCCGGGGTGATGTAACACTAATCTCCCGAGGAAATCTTTTGTACCGCATCAATGAGAGATAAACAAGAAATCTTTCGATGGCGATGAGAGTACAGAATGCCACTGTGACTCTAATAGCGAAGTACCAGAATACCCTGGTAAGCTATAGTAGCAGAGACACTAGATGTCCTGCATGTTGATCCTCATACTGACTAAGGAAGATGAGGTCATAAGAATCCGGCTCTTTTGATGACCTATGTATGATACCGATGCGACTTAATAGTGATCGGTTGGAGTATGAGTGGTATACCTCATCTCCGCAGGGCATAATAATGTTTGTAAAATATAATCAACCGTGTAGCATATCTGCTTAGGTTGAACTACGAAATACATTGGTTGAAGTTACATTACTTAGTATACATGTTCTTCATATTCCTTAAATGTTGTTGTTCTAATTCATAACAATCTGCTGTCGATCACCTTAAAGCTTTTATTTCTTATGTTGCTCTTTGATTGCTATAATAAAGCTTCTGGCGGAGAGTTATAACTCTCGCTGGGACAATTATTTAAAATTGTCTCACCCCGTATATTTCAACTTTTTAGGTGGTCGTCGAGGATGAAGGAACCAGTCTGCAGGTGATCGATATCAGCAACAAGAGCACCAGGGGCAGCAGTGAATCTCAGGTGGAGATATTGACTGCTAAGTCATGTAGTTAGAAAGTCTTATGTCGTCTCTGTACTCTCAGGTCCTTGGAGTCTTTTGGTCTGAGATTTTGGGTTTTAAATCTTGAGATTTTGTATCTGGCTGTGTATAATCACTCATGAAGTGATCTAACAGAGATGTAATCTGTTTACCTTGTTTCTTATAAAAGGAGTTTCATGATTTTAGGATCTTGTCTCAAAAAGTTTTGATTTCCGATGATTTTCGTATTCCGCTGTTAATTGAATCGCTTCCGCTATGTTTATCTTGTGTTTTGGAGATCAGATCCCACAATTAAGTGGTATTAGTGCTCTAGGTTCACTGAGTCTATAGAGACATAGGACTTAGAGTATCAAGTCTATCCTTAGTACTTCTTTCTTATCTAATAGAGTCTTCTGCTCCTCAGGAGAAGAAGATAATTAAGGATTTCTTGACCACAGGAGGAGTATGAGGTAGAAAGTAGTGTTGCTGCACCTCAAGAAGGTGCAAGGAACCTAGAAATAGAGCAACCTGTACCTGAGCCACCCAGAGAGCCTCCTCAGTTTGACCCAGCTGACATGGGAAACCCAGCTGTTCAAACTATGTTCGGGCAGTTTATGACTGCCATGACACACATCACCGACAGAAAGCCCATGCCTGCGCCTAGGGCACCTGTCCAATCTGAAGGACAAGGTATCGGTAAGACATTCGAGCGACTTCGTCGTGTCGGAGCTACCGAATACTTTGGGACAGCTGACCCTGCAGATGCCGATCTGTGGTTAATCGAGTTAGAGAAAGCTTTCAGAATCTTGAACATCCCAGAAGCTGAGAAGGTTAGACATGCTATCTATCTTCTCAAACGAAGTGCTGGTCATTGGTGGACCATGGAAGAGCAGAAGAGGCCTGGTGTGGAGATTGCCTGGGAAGTGTTCCGACGAGAATTTATCCATAGATATTTTCCAAAGACCTTCCTGGATGAGAAGATCTCTCAGTTTGAGAGATTGAGACAAGGCATGATGAACATTAGCGAGTACGAAGCTAAGTTCATGGAGTTGCTATGATTTTGTCCGCACATGGCTGCCACAGAAGAAGAGAGGATTAGAAGGTTCGAGAAGGGTTTAAACGCCAACTTGACTACTCCTGTGTCCGCCCTAGAGAGTCGGGAGAGGTTTTCTACCTTCGTTGAGTCAGTCCTAAGGATAGAGAAATCCGTAGTCGAGAAGAGACAAACCCATAAGAGATATCCGCAGTTCCAGGGTTCTTCATCTAGAGATTTTAAGAAGCCTAGATTCTCTTCTCCTACACCTCCACCACCCAGATTTGGTTCTCAGACATAGTGGTCCCCAAGTAGAGGTAGAGGACGAAGCCTACCACTACAAGAGACTCGTAGTTCAGCATCAATGTCAGTTACAGGACCACCCAGACCACAACAACTGGAAAGAAGCTGCTACAACTGTGGGAAGGTGGGACACTTGATGAAGGACTGCAGGTCTAGGCTTGTCAGTGTGACACAGCCTCAGAGACAGAGTCAACAGGGATCACAAAGAAGACAGTTTCAAGGAGCAGCTAGAGGACGTGGACAAGCATCTCAAGCTGGATCATCAGCACCGGCTCAACCTCAGGCGACAGCAAGATTCTATGCTATGAACCCACTAGATGCAGTGGTCAAGCCACGAGTTGTGGCAGGTCAGATGGAACTTTTATATTCTAATATGTCTACATCATGTGTTGTATCTATTTTGATTGACCCGGGTGCTACACACTCCTTTATCACTCGAAGAGTGATTCGTAACTACAATATGACGGTCAGTCATAGGGCAGATGGCTTGTTGCTTGAGACTTCGTTGAGAGGGTCTGTTGTGTTGCAAGAGGTATGCTCTCCCTACATCATCTTCGTTTCTGATCATCGCATTCAAGTGGATCTTATACCACTTGAGATGCAAGGATTTGATATAATCCTTGGGATGGATACCTTGGAAAGGTATAGGGTTGTCTTGGATTGTGAATCCAAGCAGGCTGTGTTTGTTGATGAAAGCAACACATGGATCTTTCAAGGAGAGAGAAAGATTCTACCCACCTGTCTTGTGTCAGCTATGATTGCTGATAAGCTGATGAGGCAAGGATGTTATGCATTCTTGGCCCATGTGGTAGATACTACCATGGAAAGTCCTAACCCTGTTGAAGTTCCTATAGTCAGGGAATTCGAAGACGCGTTTCCTGAAGAGATTCCAGGTGTGCCACCGCCTCGGGAAATTGATTTTGAAATCAATTTGATCCCAGATACCCAGCCTATAGCCCAGACACCGTATAGGATGGCACCTGCTGAGATGGCAGAACTCAAGAAGCAGCTTCAAGAGTTGCTTGAGAAGGGTTTCATCTGACTGAGCACTTCACCCTGGGGTGCTCTGGTTTTGTTTGTTAAAAAGAAAGACGGGTCAATGCGGTTGTGCATTGATTACAGACAACTAAACAAAGTAACGATAAAGAATAAGTACCCTCTGCCGAGGATTGATGATCTCTTTGACCAGTTGCGTGGTGCAACCATCTTCTCAAAGATAGATTTGAGGTCTGGATATCATCAACTTCATATTAAGGACAGTGACATACCCAAGTCTGCTTTCAGAACAAGGTATGGTCACTATGAGTTCACAGTTATGTCATTTGGACTAACTAATGCACCGGATGCATTTATGGAACTCATGAATAGAATCTTCCGACCTTTCCTCGATCAGTGTGTTGTCGTCTTTATAGATGACATTCTGATCTATAGTAAAGATGCTCAGTAGCATCTTCGTCAGGCTCTAACTTTGCTAAGGGAACATAAGCTATATGCTAAGTTTAGAAAGTGTGAGTTTTGGTTGCCAGAAGTATATTTTCTTGGACATGTGGTATCCTCTTTGGGTATTCGTGTTGACCCTAAAAAGGTAGAATCGATTCTACAATGGGAACAACCGAAGACACCGATGGAGATCCGTAGTTTCTTAGGGTTGGCCGGCTATTATCGAAGGTTCATTAAGAACTTCAGTTCCATAGCCTTACCCTTGACTAAGTTGACCCGGAAAGAAGTTCCTTTTGACTGGAGCGATAAGTGTCAGCAATCTTTTTAGCTACTAAAGGAGAGGTTGACAAGTGCACCTGTACTTGTGCTACCTGAACAAGGCAAGGGATACATAGTTTTCTGTGATGCCTCCAAGAACGGACTCAGATGTGTGTTGATGCAGGATAAGCAAGTGATTTCTTTTGCTTCCCGACAACTTAAGAAACACGAAGAGAATTATCCGACACACGATCTGGAGTTAGCTGTTGTGGTTCATGCCTTGAAGATCTAGAGACACTATCTCTACGGAGAGACATTCCAGATTTTCACCGATCACAAGAACCTTAAGTATATCTTTTCTCAGCATGAACTTAACATGAGGCAACATCGCTGGATGGAGTTAATCAAGGACTACGATTGTACAATTGATTACCATCCAGGGAAAGCCAATGTGGTTGCAGATGCTTTGAGTAGGAAATCAGTAACATCAACCATGGATAGAGCAAAACTAAACTCTTTAGTATGCTCTGAGAGAGATATGCTTATCTCTTTAAGGCAAAACAATGTACAGTTGAATGTGTCATTGTTAGCCGGGTTGTTGGCTGAGATGCATATAAAACCTACCCTAAGAGAACAGATTAAGGAAGCACAACAGGTTGATACTGCAGTTCAGCAGATTAAATCAGAGTATGGTGATAAGAAGCGAGATGGTTTCCATGACTCAGATGATCAAGTGGCATGTTATCATGGGAGGATGATAGTGCCAGATGTGGATACTTTGAGAAAATTAGTCCTGGAAGAAGCTCATTCTTCGATGTATGCTATGCATCCAGGGAGCACCAAGATGTATCGAAACTTAAAAGATATGTATTGGTGGCCCGGGATGAAGAAGGATGTTGCAGAGTTTGTGATGAGGTGTCCTGTGTGTCAGCAAGTTAAAGCTGAACACCAGAAGCCTGCAGGGATAATACAACCTTTACCCATACCACAGTGGAAGTGGGACCATGTGACCATGGACTTTGTTGTTGGCCTACCTAGGACAAGAAAAGGACATGATTTCATCTGGGTAATAGTTGATAGGTTGGAAAAGACAACTCATTTCTTACCTGTCAAAACAACCTATTCTGCTGAAAAGTTATCACAGTTGTATGTTCAAGAGATAGTGCGTTTGCATGGAGTTCCTGTCACTATAGTTTTTGACAGAGGTCCCCAGTTTACAAGTCGTTTTTGGGAGCAGTTGCACAGAGCTTTAGGCACCAAGTTAAGGTTTAGTACAACCTTTCATCCACAGACTGATGGACAGTCAGAAAGGACTATACAGACCTTGGAAGACCTGCTGAGAGCATGTGTTCTCCAGTTTACCGGGAGTTGGGATCTACACCTAAGCCTAATAGAGTTTGCCTATAACAATAGCTATCAACATAGTATTGATATGGCACCTTATGAAGCTTTTTATGGTAGACATTGTAGATCACCCTTGTGTTGGTATGAGACTGGTGAGCATCAGTTGTTAGGTCCTGATCTTATGCAACAGACCACAAAGAAGATTAAAGTGATACAACAACAGATTAAGACTGCACAGGATAGGCAGAAATCTTATGCTGATAAGCGTCGTAGACCGTTAGAGTTCCAGGTTGGAGACAGAGTGTATCTCAAGGTCTCGCCTTGGAGAGGAGTCCTTCTCTTTGGAAGGAAAGGAAAGTTAGCTCCTAGATTTATGGGGTCTTATCCAATCATTGAACGAGTTGGAAAGGTAGCCTATAGACTAGAGTTTCCACCTGAGTTGCAGAGGTTACACCCTGTGTTTCACATTTCTATGTTAAGGAAATGTCATCCTGATACAGAGTCAGTTCTACAACCTATGGAAGTAGAATTCAATGAAGATATAACTTATGAGGAAGGACCAGTGTCAATCCTTGATAACAAAATTAAAAAGCTAAAGAAGAAAGATATAAGCCTTGTGAAAGTCCTCTGGAACCACCGTGGTGTTGAAGAAGCTACTTGGGAACTAGAGGATGAGATGAGAAGGAAATACCCTGCTCTTTTCTCTTAATACGTTTTATCGATTTCGGGGACGAAATCCTTGTAAGGGGTGGATAATTTGTAACATCCCAGACCTGGGTTATAAACTAACCCTAGGTGTTTTTCCTAAATATGTAATTAAACTCTTGTGATTATCTTTTGGCATGTAATTAAGTTCCTAAGGAACATACATTTTCATTTCTGTCCCTTTTAAACAATGATTGTAGTATTGTTTGGTAATACAGGGACCTATGTGCAAATTAGCCAGTTAAGGGGTTTAACTTGCAAATTTCACAAGTTAAGATGTTCCTCTGATGATGAGATATCATATGAGTGATATGATGAGGTAAGATGGATTTCCCAAGCTTGGGCATCAAGATGCATCTTGTGGAATGATCCTTATGCTTAAAAACCCTAATTTGGATTAAAGTGCAATTTACCCAGATGTGGAGTGCAACTTATAAAATACACCATCTAGAACATATTTTATGACTCTTGACATCATTTAGAGTAAAAATGATGAAAGGGACACATGAATGAGTGATCAGATAAGAAAAATGATCTTTGTGTATAAAATTCACTAAGTATGAGGATGGAGACTTGTCATATATGAACTCTAGTTGAAAGTTGGTTTTCTTTACCCTTATATCTAGAGTTTTAATGATCTTTACATAAGTTTTGATAGCTTGGGCGTGCCTTAGAAACAAGGAGGGACTTAGGTGAGAATTTCATGTTTTAGAGGTCCTTATGGTGGTCAATGGCCTAGAGTATATAAGCCTTCACCCTTGCAAACCAAGTAAACGTATCCTTTATCCTCTTCATTTCTCATCTTTCTCAAAATGGCCAAGGCAGAGCTCTGGACCTCAGGGAGACGACCAACTAGTTCTAAGGTGAGTAGGAACCATCTTCAAGCTCGAATTCATGAAGGAATTCTTCTTAAAAGGTTGGTTCTATGGTTAACTTACTTAGATTCTTTGTTCTAGCCGACCATCCCCATCTTTTCCTTGAAGAAACAACCTTGGATGACCTATGGATCTCAAGACGCCATTAAAGGCTTGAATCTTGGAATCTTGGAGCTCTAGGAACCAGGTTTGAGGCGGGTTTTTTAACTCTAAACTCCTAGCTTTATTATGCATATCTTTGTTCTTACTTTTAGTGCTTAGTTCTTCTTCTACCTCCCTTCTTCCTTGCACTTTTGCAAGCAAAAAGGTGGTGTAACTGACCTGAACAGAGGTTGAGGATGATGGGCATGTATTCCTAGGTAACTTTATCAAACGACCTTGGACCCTTTTGGTCCAAACGGTTACAACCCGTTTAAGGTCAAACGGTTTCAACCCGTTTGATCTCAAACGATCTTGCAAGATTGTTTGGATCAAAACGGTCTCAAGACCGTTTGATAGGGTTGACCAAGGGACGAACGTTTGAGGGTATGTTCATAATATATTGAATTTCATTTCTACAAAGAATTATAATCTAATTCCTAACCAATTGAGAGTTGAAGGCACTTCAACACCCTAACCCTAATCGGGTTGAAATTGCTGATTTCAAGTATAGATCTTGTTGAGTTTTGGGTTGAAGGACCCAAACGGGTTCAAAACCGTTTGGGGGTTCATCCAAATGGTCTCAAACTCGTTTAGTGACACCCCAAGACCGTTTGGAGGTCTAGGGTTAAGGAAATTTTATGGTTTGAGGGTCCAATTTCAATAGGTTGATGAATTGATAAAAATGCTGATTTTAGACCTATTTAGGGTTCAAACCTTATCCAACCGACTTGGTTTTTGGTCAAACTTTGGGAAAACGGTCTCAAGACCGTTTGGAGGTCACCCAAATGATCTCAAGACCGTTTGGGCCAAGTTTGGGCCCAATTGGAGGTCAATTGATAGGTTCAACCTTGATTTGATTCACATTGTTGAACATTGATGATTATCCGATTGAAACCCTAAGTGAGATAGACTTAACCCTAATTAGCTTTCAATTGAGGGTCATTTTGGTGTCCAATTGGTTAAGGATAATCCTAATTGATTCAATTTGTAAGTGGTTAACATGTCTTTGGCCAATTGAAGGCTTCAACATGGGAAATCCTATTCAAACATAACCTTTGTGTCACCTTTAATGTTCATGCGGTTTGAACCCATGTGGGTTCACACTCGTTTAGGCTCAAATAGGTTCACACTTGTTTAGGCTCAAACAGGTTGACACTCGTTTAGGCTCAAACAGGTTCACACTCATTTAGGCTCAAACAGGTTGACACTCGTTTAGGCTCAAACAGGTTGACACTCGTTTAGGCCCAAACGGGTTCACACTCGTTTAAGGTCAAACGGGTTCACACCCGTTTAAGGTCAATTGGGTTCACTCCCGTTTAAGGTCAAGTGAGTCCACACTTGTTTAAGGCTCTAATGGGTTCAAGGTCATTTGAGATTAAACGAGTTCAAGGTCGTTTAAAACCTAAATGGGTTGAAGGTTGGAGGTTAAACCCTAAACCAATTGGAAGACTTTCAAGGTTATGTATACTTAATCACTTGAAGGTGTAAATGGTTCAATGATGACCTAATCTAAAACCCTAATAGTAACTTAAGATATTAAGGGACTATGTGACTAATGAATTGACCCATGATGATGATCAATGGGTAAATTACCAAAATCCCCTTGAGGGGTTAATTTGAGTGATACCTTGTTCTAATCAAACCCTAATCACCTGATAGTGATGATTTGGTTTATGTTAATCAGGGATGACTTGACCCAATCTATCTATAGTGGTGTAATCACCATCTACTAGTGATAGGAGAGAGAAAGTACCATTTATGGTCAAAACTCAAGTAAAATACCTTCAATGTACTTGAATATGCAAGATTAGGTATGATCCACTAATGTGAGATCATGGAAACCCTAAATATAATAATTGGTGAATCTTAATCTTATCTGAGGGCTTTAATGATGATGTTTCTCATACATGGTGATGTTATGAGATCATTTCACCATGAGGTGAATAGTAAACCCTAATTCTAGGGTGATGGCATGTAATGTGAATAGTAAACCCTAATTGGTGAAAATCAGGGAACCTAACCCTTGTAAGAGTATGAGGGTACAACTTTTGATATGAATTTCTTACTATTATCAGTTGCATTAACCATGCATGTTCTTATACATGATGGTGATCATATCCAGGTAAGGATTATGATTTCATATTCATTGAAAGCATGTTATTAGCTTTATGAATAATGACATATGATGATGCCTAGTAAGTGGCATCTTATGAGAATGGTAGGCTGTGAGAGCCATGAGTATCATCAAGGTCATGCTTGTCAGATGACTTGTGATGAGATGATTGAGAAATGATAATTGATGAGAGTTAGACTTGATACATTTAGTATTCTACTTTCATAGATGTTGTTCTAATGATTAATGTTTGAGAACATGTATGATGTTAAAAGAATACTGAAATGTACCTAACTAATCAAGTATAATCATACCATGTAGAGCCCTGATCATAGATCCATCATTGTCAGGAGTTAAATGATGGTGAAATAGGTTTTCCTAAGGGAACTCCTGGATCACATACTTTTGAGTATGTGGGGGAATATGGATGTGAATACCCTTACATCCTAGTGTAGGAATTGATATAGATGTATCTTAATCTATCAACCCTTCACTATGTGTTTATGCTAGGGTGATGTAACACTAATCTCCCGAGGAAATCTTTTGTACCGCATCAATGAGAGATAAACAAGAAATCTTTAGATGGCGAAGAGAGTACAGAATGCCACTGTGACTCTAATAGCGAAGTACCAGAATACCCTGGTAAGCTATAGTAGCAGAGACACTAGATGTCCTGCATGTTCATCCTCATACTGACTGAGGAAGATGATGTCATAAGAATCCGGCTCTTTTGATGACCTATGTATGATACCGATGCGACTTAATAGTGATTGGTTGGAGTATGAGCGGTATACCTCATCTCCGCAGGGCATAATAATGTTTGTAAAATAGAATCAACCGTGTAGCATATCTGCTTAGGTTGAACTAAGAAATACATTGGTTGAAGTTACATTACTTAGTATACATGTTCTTCATATTCCTTAAATGTTGTTGTTCTAATTCATAACAATCTACTGCCGATCACCTTAAAGCTTTTATTGCTTATGTTGCTCTTTGATTGCTATAATAAAGCTTCTGGCGGAGAGTTATAACTCTCGTTGGGACAATTATTTAAAATTGTCTCACCCTGTAGATTTCAACTTTTTAGGTGGTCGTCGAGGACGAAGGAACCAGTCTGCAGGTGATCAGAATCAGCAACAAGAGCACCAGGGGCAGCAGTGAATCTCAGGTGGAGATATTGACTGCTAAGTCATGTAGTTAGAAAGTCTTATGTCGTCTATGTACTCTCAGGTCCTTGGAGTCTTTTGGTCTGAGATTTTGGGTTTTAAATCTTGAGATTTTGTATCTGGCTGTGTATAATCACTCATGAAGTGATCTAACAGAGATGTAATCTGTTTACCTTGTTTCTTATAAAAGGAGTTTCATGATTTCAGGATTTTGTCTCAAAAAGTTTTAATTTCCAATGATTTTCGTATTCCGCTGTTAATCGAATCACTTCCGCTATGTTTATCTTGTGTTTTGGAGATCAGAGCCCACAATTAAGCACTTTGAACAAGTAGGAGGAAACAAGGAAGACATAAGGATGTAGAGTGGTTCCACCCTTAGAAATCTAAGGGAGTATGTCCACTACCCGATTTTTTCCAACTGGGATTTTGAAAGTGATTTATTTTATTACCTCGCAAGGATGTTACATAAAATAAAATCACCTTCTACACCCTTGAAGCAGCCTTTACCTGAAGTAGCCTCAAACCTCCTAGAAGTAGCCTTCTAAAGTAATTGCAAGCTCACCCTTGAAGTAACCTTCCCCCGAAGTAGCTTCAACCTTTGAGACAGCCTTCTAAAGTAGCTTCAAGTCACTAGGAGCATCCTTCCCACCTGAAGTAGCTCCACAAACCTCCTTCTGATAGCCTCCAACCTAGGCGTAGTCAAGGAGAACAAAATACAACAACAAAGGAACAAGATTGGAAGAAAGAAAATATGTTACCAGTGAGTACAATGCTTTGACCCTAAATCAAGTGTATTGATCTCCTATCCACTATAGATAAACATGGTAGTGTGGTGGCTAGGAGATACTAGGCTATAGGAACTAATGTAGAGCTCAAAGAAAAAGATTGCAAGTGTAGCTCACTTTGTTGCTCACTAAGAATGAATCTCAACTGTAATTATATGCACAAGTGAAAGCAATTGATTGCACGTGACTATTTTGGGTGTCCTAAGGCAAGTCCTATTTATAGGAATGGCTTACTAGTGCTTAGGACCGTTCTAAACACTGTCTAGGGTGTTCTTAGTGCTCAACTAGCTGTTATGTGTCCATAAATTACATTGCAATGGCTAGTTGTTCGGTGCTGAAAAGTGGAGTCCAAAACTTCTCTCGGTCGAGGAGTTTCTTAACCGAGCTTGTCTTGGTCGATCTTTTTGTTGATCGAATGGGAGGTTGAGGTCAATGTGTTGAAATGTTTGATTCCAACTCCCAACTAGTTCACTAACTCAATCTAATGGCTAGGAGGGTCTATTATCGGTCGAGAACTTTGTCGACCAAGAGTGTCTCGGTCGAGGATTTTATCGACCGAGAAAATCCATGTTGCAATGTGTTGAATCATCAACTAGGTGTGTGTATCAATGTGTAATTGTGCTTATATCTTAGGGGAGGATCTATCTAAGTGTTGTGAGTGTATAGGGAAGATCTAACGCTTGATTTACATGATGTCCAAGTACTTGTACATTCTATACATGTATAAGTTTTTACATTGAGTACAATCATGAAAATAAAATCAATCTAAGAATGTTGATCTTCCAATTTGTGTAGATATTCAACTATCCACTTCCTTATTTGTTTATCCCTGAAACACTCAAATAACAAGTTCTATCCACAAGAATGACATGTTTGTCATCATAAAAAAAAGGGTATAATAATGTCTAATTTAGCCAACAATCTCCCTCTTTTTGAAGTTGACAAACATTCCAAAAATATAAATTAAGAGAATTTAAAAAACATGAGTTTCATACCTAACATTTACCTTATGTAGATATTCTCTTGTGTATTCAAGGAGTGTGTGCTAGTTATTCCCAAAGAGGTATACAACATAATATCCAAATCTTAGGGAATATAGCAACAATTTATATAAAGCCAAAAGATTATGAAACTCAGTTATTTTGATTTATATTATTTCTCCCCCTTTGTCATTTCAGAAATATATCCATATAACCAATTTTCTCCCCCTGAATGGGATACTCCCCCTTAATCATATACTATAACAATAATTTCAAATTCAGCCATAATTCAAAAATCATGATTTATTTCTCAATCATTTGCAAGGGATGTTTAGCCCTGAAATGACATGAGATCCATTTAGGCTCATGGTGAAATCCATAAGTGTGTTCCTATATTGATTTCTCAATCATTTGCAAGGGATGTTAAGACCTGAAATGACATGAGATTCCTTTACGCTCATAGTGAGATCAATATATAGCTCTAACCAATAATGAGGGATATTAAGCCCTTTATTGATATAGAGCATCCAATTAAGAGAAAGATTAATTCCATGTATCCAAGACATTTTTGTGAGCTCCCCCTTAATCTTGTAATCAAGATTTTTAAAAAATTCTAAGGTCATAACAAGCATTGAAACAATATTATAAGTAATGAATTAATTTGTTTTTAACATGCTGAGCAAATATACTAAGGTTAAGTGCAGGTGAATGATTTACAAATAAGCATTTTGTCAGGCTTATTTTAGGTCGACCTTGACTTTGGCCAGGGCACCCCTCGGTCAAAATATTTTTTGACCGAGAGGCAGTTCTGTAGATATCCAATATATACATTTTCATGAATTATCCAATGAACCACTTCTAGAGTATGATTTGATCAAGTTATGTATAATCATTATTTATTCTTTATTTTTCATAAATGAACTTGTGAACATATAATGATTCTAATATAAAAGATTTTGCCTTTTAGAGCTTAATTTATTGGGGCATGATTATCTTATCATAATTTCTTAGAGTGCTTCGACCTTAAATTTTCTTCACAAAAATGATGAATATATATTAACCAAGTTTCTTGTATGATTACTTCTTTACTTTTCACTTTTGATTATATCAATGTTGAGCAAATTCTCTTATGCTAATGGATTTTCCATTAATATATTTCTTGAGTAAAATAAATATTTTCCTCTTATATGCTTGATAGATACAATTTAATCATGTAAAGTATAAAGTTTTGATTAGGGTCATTCAAATATTTAAAGAAAATTAATATATAAAGTTCATTACATACTTAAGTTAATTGCAATTGAAGTATCTTATTTTTATTGAACAATTCTGTCGGAGTTTAACTCGGTCGACAAAGTTCTCGACCAAGAGTACCTCAGTCGAAGTATTTGTCAACTGGGTGATTTTCAATTTTCTGTAGGCTTAATACAGTGACTTACTCGGTCGACTATTTTCTCAACCAAAATGTGCTCGGTCGACAATTTTCTCGACCGATAATTTTACTATTTCTCCAGAAAATGTAGGTTTGAGACATAAACTTCTTTGGTCGACAATTATTTTGATCGAAGAGTGTCTCGGTCAAACTTTTTGTCGGTCGATATTGTTTCTATTTTGTGTTCAGTAATCATTTGCAAGTAAAATATAAGGTACTTCCAATATAATTTTACAAGAATATGAAAATTAAAGATCAGTTTTATTGAGATAAGACATTTTGAATATCGAAGTAATGTTTTAGGTCAATTCTCAACTAATCATATTCAAGTTTCCTAAGTTTGGGGTCTTGGAACCCAAACTAAATCAACATCCTTCTTCTAGTATGGGCATGAGAAAAAATAGTGTCCAAGACGCAAGTAGTATTGACAAGAAATGGAATGAATTTCATTTCTCTTCTTAGCTAGATTGTCTTTGGGCACATACATGACTTTAGTCTTGGGTACTTGTTCCCTTCTAGGTTTAGGTTGAGTTTTTCTTTTTAGAACATATCCTAAACCTCTTCTTCCAATTTGGCCGGAAGAATCCTTTAGGATCTTATCAAGAATACCATTGTATTTCAAGCTATTAATTTCCTTTTGTACCTTAGCAATTTCATCCATTTTCATTTTAATGTCTAACTTCGCTTGATCTATATTAGATAACAAACTGTCTCTTTCTTTGATAATAGCATCATAATCTAAATGAGTACACAAGAGAGGTTGAGTTTGAAGATCATTCAACTTTACAAGTAGTTCAACCTTTTCTTGAGAAATAAAATCATAGTTTGTTTCTAGAGTAAGCAACTTTGTATTGCAATCATTAAGAGAAAATTTCAAGGTAGAATTTTCAAAAATAATACTTTCCTTTTCAGAAACAAGTTCACTTAACTGATCATATAAATCTTTATTAGTTTTTGTGGCTCTTTTTAGTTTCTTTTTATAATCAATATATTTATCATGTAATTCTTCAATGCTAGCAACTAGCTCTTCTTTTGATAAATCAAGTAGGCTTACCTCATTTTTTTCTTCATCGATTGTTGCAATGAAACAACTTACCATATCTTATTTATTCTCACTTGATTGTTCCCTTTTATCTTTGTAGAACTTTTCTCCTTTCTTCCTCTTTGGACAATTGAATGTCGTGTGGCCTTTTACTTCACATTAAAAGCACCATCTACAATCTTGATCACTTGTTGATGGCCAGCTCATGTCGAGGTTATTGAAAACACCATCCCCCATCTCTTCAAGACTTGTTAAAGCTCCTTCAAGACCTGCTCTAATACCAATTGAAAGATCTAGAGGGGGGTGAATAGAGCTTTTTGGAGTTTATAAAGTTAATTAAACAATTAAGAACTTTGAACAAGAAGTAGGAGGAAACAAGGAAGACACAAGGATGTAGAGTGGTTCCACCCTTAGAAATCTAAGGGTGTCAGTCCACAACCCGATTATTTCCAACTAGGATTTTGAAAGTGATTTATTTTATTACCTCGCAAGGATGCTACATAAAATACAATCACCTTCTACACCCTTGAAGCAGCCTTCACCTGAAGTACCCTCAAACCTCTTAGAAGCAGCCTTCTGAAGTAACACCAAGCCCACCCTTGATGTAGCCTTCACCCGAAGTAGCTTCAACCTTTGAGACAGCCTTCTGAAGTAGCTTCAAGTCACCGGGAGCAGCCTTCCCACCTGAAGTATCTCCATGAACCTCCTTCTGACAACCTCCAACCTAGGAGTAGTCAAGGAGAACAAAATACAATAATAAAGGAACAAGATTGGAAGAAAAAAAATATGTTATCAATGAGTACAGTGCTTTGATCCTATATCAAGTGTATTGATCTCCTATACACTATAGATGAATGCGGTAGTGTGGTGGCTAGGAGATATTAGGCTATAGGAACTAATGTAGAGCTCAAAGAAAAAGATTGCAAGTATAGCTCAGCTTGTTGCTCACTAAGAATGAATCTCAAGTGTAATTGTATGCACAAGTGATAGAAAGTGATTGCAAGTGAGTTCTTTGGGTGTCCTAAGGAAAGTCCTATTTATAGGAATGGCTTACTAGTGCTTAGGGACGTTCTAGATACTTTCTAGCGAGTTCTTAGTGCTCAACTAGATGTTATGTGTCCATAAATTACATTGCAACGACTAGTTGTTCGGTGTTGAAAAGTGGAGTCCAAAACATCTCTCGGTTGAGGAGTTTGTCGATCGAGCTTGTGGAGGTCGAGCTTTTTGTCGATCGAATGGGAGGTTGAGGTCAATATATTGTAACGTTCGATTCCAACTCCCAACTACTTTTCTAACTCAGTCTAATGGCTAGGAAGGTCTATTATCGGTTGAGAACTTTGTCGACCGAGAGTGTCTCATTCGAGTATTTTTTCGACCAAGAAAATCCCTATTGCAATGTGTTGAATCATCTACTAAGTGTGTGTATCAATGTGTAATTGTGCTTCTATCTTAGGGGAGTATCTATCTAAGTGTTGTTAGTGGATAGGGAAGATCTAACACTTGATTTTAATTATGTCTAAGTACTTGTACATTATATACTTATACAAGTTTTTTCATTGAGTACAATCATGAAAATAAAAACAATCTAAGCATGTTGATCTTCCAATTTGTCTAGATCTTCAACTATCCACTTCCTTATTTGTTTACCCCTGAAATACTCAAATAACAAATTAGATCCACAAGAATGAAATGGTTGTCATCATCAAAATAAAGGGTATAATAACGTCCAATTTAGCCAACAATAAATACATATATATACATACATATACATATATATACAAACATATATATATGTATATATATATATGTATGTATGTATATATGTATATATATGTATATATATATATATGTATGTATATAGATATATATATGTATATATATATATATATATGTAAATATATATGTATATATATATATATATATATTAATATATATACACATATATATACATATAGATATATATACATATATATACATATATATATGTATATATATATATATATATATGTATATATATGTATATATACATATATATATATATGTATATATACATATATATGTATATATATATGTATATATATATATTTATTTATGAATTTTTGCGAAAAGTGCAGTATTAGAAAAATACACGTATTACAAATTATTATTCCATATATTACAAGATATTACAAGAACTTGTTCTAATTTATTTTATATTGAATTTGAATTGAAAAATGGAAAACATTCATTTTAGTTAATGTAAATCGTTTAATTCATTTTTATAGTCATATTAATTAAGCTACGCCCAAGAAGCTAAGACAAAGAGTTTATTATTTATTTGTTTGTTGCACAAAAAAATTTCCTATGGGGTGGAGACGATGGGGTCGGTCCATGGATTTTCTTTCATTTTGCCATATTTAGCTCAAAGGGTTGAAAGGAGATAGTGCGTCAAGCTGTTCGCAAGGGCCAACTTGATCCTCTTCCCCAGGGATCCTAGATGAGGGAACCCTAGGAGAGTCGCTGACTCCAACTATCGTCCATGTACGATCCATACTAGATCTGACCAACTACTCATCCTACCTCCTCTACGTTCTTGACAGCCCATCTTTGTCTCAGTAGAGTCTTTCAGTGGCATGTTTTGGTCCTCTTCCCCATTACTTAGAAAAATTGAGCCACCGGTTCAGGTACAAGATACTATCATTACCGCCTAGACAATTAGACATCCAACCCGTAATTGCAACAACCTAATTGTAATAGCGGAGTCAGATGTTTTTTTATTCTTTTCCCTGGCGCAGCTGGGCCATCCTGTACTTGAACCAGAGACCTCGCCCGTGAAGTAAATCATCGCACCTACGATCCAACCAATTGGGAGAGAATCAATAGATTCTTTTTCAGGAGCGATTCATCCTTCCCGAACGCAGCATACAACTCTTTGTTGTACTACACTCTACAAGTGTGCTTGTTCCACCTTCTCCCTTACCATGATCAAGTTTTTGTGAAAAAAATCTGATGGGATGGGAAGAAAAAAGAAGGCATTAAGAGACCCTCCTGGCCCAGCCCTAGACACTCGAAGATCCTTTTGATTGCCACTTTCTCAAGACCTCCAGGAAAAGCATGAAAAAAAGGCTTGAATGGTACTATCTCTCCGTCACCCCAGAATGAAAGGGGTGATCTTGTAGTTCTTGGTCTGTGGAGATGTGTTGTTAGGTGCTCCATTTTCCAGTTGAGGCCGAACCTAAACCTGTACTCGATATATAACTAGCCATACACTGATAAGGGATGTACGGATTCTCGAGAAGAGAGGAGCCACGGTGGTCCCCTCTGGACCGCCTGGATCCCACGACTGAATAGAATGTTGGATCTACATTGGGTCTCACCTTAATCGCCCCATCTATCCTACTGAGGAGAAGTTAGGTTTCAAACTTCAATTTGAATAGGAGGAGTACGCCATGCTAATGTGCCTTGGATGATCCACATCTCTGGGTCAAGCGCTGACGAGCACATTGAACTATCCATGTGGCTGAGAGCCCTCACAGCCCAGCCACAACGACGGAAAGATAAAAAATCATTTTTGGGTTTTTCAGT